>CAWUFW010024071.1:0-65982 GCA_963921515.1 Calotriton arnoldi | reverse complement strand
ATGCGTTGTACCCCTGTACGCGTTGTACCGCAATGGACCGATCGGTGCCCCGGCCGGCCCATTGCATTCAATGTGTGAGGGTACGCGTTGTACCCTGTACGCATTGTACCACAATGGACCGATCGGTGCGCACCCATTGACAATGGGCTTGCCTGGCAACGGACGCGTTTTCGAATTTCGAACGAGTCGGTTGCTGGAAATTCAGTTGGTCACCCACAACAATGTTGCAAAATCATGTATGTCATGAAGTTGAAGATTTGAAGGATGCTCTGGGCGTGTTTTGGTGCTGCTATTCCATGGATTGGCCAGATTCAGAAGATGCAAACGACTTGGACCTATCACTTTGGACACAAGGGACAGTATCTGCCTCTCCAGCACATATATATTGCTGGCTGTTCCCCTGAGAGCTCACTTGCCTGCACTACATGCTCCAGGACGACATCTGCCACTGCACTGCTGCTGTCTCTGCCCCTCTGGACCCTGCAATGGCACGTACTGTGGAGAGAGCCCCAGCCTTCAGCCTTGAGGAGAACCAGGCCCTGCTGGACAGCCTACTTCCACAGTACAGCAAGCTGTATGGGACACCAGGGGAGCAGGTGAGTGTTCTGTGCACTGCCTTTCTGAATGTGCATATTGTCTGACTAGCAAGGCTGAAAGTCTGCACGCCACTGGCTAGCAGCTCACTGAGTAGTTGTCACCCCCATAGTGTGTAGTGACATGCACTGGACAGGTATGGTGCAGTGACAGTGCATTTGAACAAGGTTTTACTTCCCATGCAATGATACCATGTAGTGACGTCTGGCAAACTGTCCATGGGCAGCTTTGCACTGCCTGTGTACATCATGTGCCCCTGTGATTGAGACATGTATATACAACTGTGTCATGCACGGATATGTTGCATGTGTAGTAATGGCCTTTTCACTTTGTCATCCTGACAGGTTAATGCCCATCGGAAGCAGGAGATCTGGAAGGACATCGTCCGGGCTGTCCGGTCCGTGGGGGTCTACAAGCGCCGGATCCGCAACTGCCAGAAGAGGTGGCAGGACCTATGGGGCTGGACCCGGAGGATTGCACGGGTCCAGCTGAAGCTGTCGCCTCCTCGCAGGAGGGGCGGAACACGGACCCTGACCCCCACATGCTCCAGATCCTGGCGGTGGTGTTTCCAGACCTGGATGGGCAGCTGAAGGCCAGACAGCAGCAAGGAGGGGGTGAGTCAAAGACTGCACTGTGAACTCTGTATTACATGCTGTGTGCCCTCCTCTGGCCTGGTTCAACTGCCACAGTGCAGCAGTCATGTTGTCCAGGAGCCATGTCCTCTATTGTGCACTGCCCACTGCTCATCTGATACTCAGGTGTGGCCCTTACATTCAGGGAATTGTGTCACTTGGGACTGTGTCCTTGCAGTTTGCTTCACTAAAGGTGGGGGACAGCATCTGTTTCCCTAACTCTGTTGTGGGCATCATGGGTGGGTCCATTGTTCACACTACGCCTGTGTTCGGACATGTAATCTACGTGTTGCTTTGATATGCGGTCCACTTGCTGTGCTGAGCCACCACATGTGCCTGGGGTATGTGGCACACGCCCATGCAGCGGGTGGGAACAATGTTTGGGCCCCAGGAGTGTGCAGATTACGTGTGTCACACATACCTAGCCAGCTATCCACTGTCCAGGGCTCATCCCTCATTCATGTGGAGCAGGACAGTCATGCCTACTCCAGGCCATGCAATGCACTCTGTACTCCCACTCCCGTGTATCAGCTGACACATTGTGCGCAGTGATTTGACCCCTCAGGTGTCTGCCTCTGTGTCAGTGTGCTGTGGATTAGTTGCCAGGACTGCTGGGGTGTTTCTTGGTAGGGGCTCAGCATGCCCCTGGAGATGTGACCATAGGAGACGATACTTGTGTGTCACATAGGTGTTTGATCAGCTGCCCGTGCAGACTGGGGTATGCGAATGTGAAGTTCAGGCAGCTGTTCCCCATTCACAGCAGATTGTGAGGGGCTCAGGTTCAGAGGGTAGTGTCACAGGTCTCCCATATGTCCAATAGGTATGACCTGGACAGATGAGGGTTAAGATGATGTGTTGTGTGGGGGATGTACATGTGCACTTGTGCAGCTCCAGGACTTGCATTCCCCATGACCTACTATTGTGACACAGTGCATAGTGTTGTTGTCTGGCTGCCAAGTCATACATCACTGAGACAGTGATGTATGACTTAGCAGTCATGCCTCTGCCATGGCATGTGTCTACTTATTGGTGATCCTGCAGGGGAGTGACATGTGCTACATGCACACCATTGTGGCGATGGCTATCAGGACATGGGTGCATCATGGTGTCTGTCGCTGGTATGCATCACATGCATTTCCTATTTGACTCTGGGCATCCCTTTCATCCGGAAACCTGTACTGACTCAGTGGCAAGAGCTGTGATGTGTGCATGTCCACATGCCACACCGTGTCCTCTGCACTGTCCAACTACTGTGTACTTGGATGCATGTGTCCACACTGGGGTGTTGCAATCCAACAGACACCAGACAGATGGGTGCAAGGCCATGTGGGATGTGAGTGCCATGCTTGGCATCAGACTGACAATTGGCTTCTCCTGTTCAGTCAGGGCACTTTTAGCAATGTACAACTAATGATGCCAGGGCTTGCTCTGTAATGTGCTGTGCTCACAGTGGTGTGTGCGTTTGGTGCAGGTGACTGATGTCTGTCTGTTTCCCCATTGTTTGCAGATACATCCACGGCCACGGAAGGGGACAGCTCCACGGACCAGGAGGAGCCAGAGAGCCAGACTGGGTCAGCAGCCGAGGAGTGGTCGGAGGGACCCAGTGGCACGGAGGGCGAGGGGAGCCACACCGAGGAATCCTCAGCACCATCCACCTCAGCTGAGGACCAGAGCAACTCGGAGGATGACTCCCTTATGGAGGCGGGTGTCAGCAGCCACCACACCCCAGCTAGTGTTGCTGTCCCCGCCACCACCAGCACCACCACCGCCCTCCCATCGGCTCCCATTCCCCAGGTCCGTGGAGGCTCCCATGTTCGGGAGCGTGTCTCCTTTGGGCCAGGCACCGCACCCCCTGCCCCTGTGTCCCCTGCTGCCCTGAGTGAGGAGTCTGTGTACCTCCTTCGCCAGCTCCATGTAGGGCAGACAGCCATGCTGAGTGTCCTCCATGCGCACACCGCTCTGTTGACTCAGCTGGTGTCGTTCATGGAGGGCATCTCATCGGGCATGTCTGACCTACAGAGGGGCAATAGGTCCATGGACTCCTCCCTGATGGCAGCAGTGTCCCTCCTCAGACAGTCCCTCACCCCTCCTGCCTCTGCTCCATCCACACTCCCCAGCACCTTACCCGTCCCAAGCACACACACACCGGCACAGGCACACACCAGCACACACACGTCCAGCACACAGACACACACGCCACAAACAAAACGCACACGCACGCACAGTCAGGGGACTGAAACCAGACTCACAGGGGATGGGGCCCTGGTACACACACACGCATCCACGGGCACTGCGCAGTCCTCAGTTGCCTCTCCCTCCAAAACACCCTCCCTTGCCTCACCTGCAACCCCAAAGACCCAGCGCCTCTTCCTCAGTGACCTCGGCCTCTTCCCTCCGATCCAGCTGCTCCAGCATCCAGGGGGAAGAGGAAGCCCCCACACAGAGCAGAGTGCCCCTCACCCCCGGACACCCTCCCCCAGGCGCAGACAGACTGAGGCCCCCACCCGCAAGTCCCCCGGAGTGGTAAGAGCAAGACCCCGCCGCCACCCTGCAGCTCAAGCACCAGGTCTCCTTCCTCCATCCCTCAGGCCCCCACTCCACAGGTGCCCCCACCACACCCTGCCCCAGGTTCCCCCACCCACAGATATACCATCCCCAAGAGGATCCGGCCTTCTCCCCCTGGCACTTGCTCTCCCGGCACCACACCCTCGCTGCGCTTGTCTGTGCCACTGATGTGGTGAGGGTGTCCTCCCCCTCTGTCCAGCCCACCTTGCCTGTTCCCCATTCTCCTCCCTGGTGGTAGGCACTGCAGTGGAGTCCACTACCACCCTGTCTGAATTGGGCACTGCAGTGGCGGACCTGTCCACTCCATCTGCAGGGTCCACTGCAGTCGTGCCGGCACCCACAACATCTGAGTCATGCCCCCAGTTGTGCCGGCACACACCATGTCAGACACCTCCACTGCAGTTGTCAGTGGCTCTCCAGCACCCACCACCCCTTCCCTGCTTCCTCCTGGTGAGCCCTGATCCTGTCCCTGCAGTGCCTGGCCTACCCCCCGGTTGCCCCTCCTAGTGGATTGTCCCTGGTTTTGTGCAGGCATGTGTAGGGTGGCATCTGCCACTGTCACCCACTTGTGACTTTGTTGATGGACTGGCCATTGGCCTTTGTTAATTTTCTACCGGACTTCTACTTTTAATGCCACATATGCTGAATAAAGCAACTTTCTGTTCTCTAGTGCTTTTGCTTCTGATGTACATGATGTTGATGATGCTAACCATGCCCTTGCTGCAGTGATGGTGATATTTGGTCTCATGATAATGAAGTGTTACTGTGCAGGAACCCATGTGGTCCAGGGGGAATGTGTCCTATCCTGTGGTGTATCCATGTCATCCATAGCAGCATCTGAGGGTGTCATGTGTTCAGTATTTGGCAATGGGATTTCCTACTTAGATTGGCTATTTCTCATCTGTGGCTTCCACTCCTGCACATCTGTTGTGCCTGCCATTGTTCAATTCGTCTACTTCCCTGACCGTGTGGCCATCTCCAGTGGACATGCAGGTTTGGGCATCAATGGGGAAGGACTCATCTGTGTTGTCAGTGCAACATTGCTATACAAGTGTGTTGGATCTGTGCTGATGATTTCGTTGGCACTCCCATGACCAGGTTGATGTGACGGGAGCCTTCATTTGGTGCTAATTGTTGATTGTGTGAAGAAGTGCTCAGCTGACATGATGGGGCCCTACTGAGGCAACATATGGCACAGCTTTCCTCACACAGGAGTGGAGTCCCCTCATGGCAGTGTGTACTCCTGTGACATTGCCTGCGCCCAAGGTGTGTGTTGTATGTGCATGTCTGGGATGCAAGGGAAACAGTGACCAGGGCGTTGATTTTGTCTCGCCTTGATTACGCCAATGCCCTGTATATTGGTTTACCAGATTATTCTTTTAATAAACTGCAGGTCGTCCAGAATGCAGCGGCCAGGCTCTTATTCAATGTTCCTATCAGAAGCAGCGTTAGACAACATCTGCGCACCTTGCATTGGCTGCCGGTCATTAAGCGTGTTAAGTTTAAAGCCCTTGTGGTTGCCCATCGTGCTCTCCACGGATTGGGGCCAGCTTACCTAAGGAAGCGCTTTGAGTTCTATACCCCTACTAGAGATCTGAGGTCAGCATCTCAGTATCTTGCCCGGTTACCTCGTGTCCGTCGTCAAAGAATGGGGGGCAGATCTCTTGCATTTCGGGCAGCCACCGCCTGGAATTTGTTGCCCTTCTCGCTGCGTAACACCCATGATCTTGGACTTTTTAAAAAACAGCTCAAAACACTTCTGTTTTAACCTGCAATTCTCTTACTAGCTGCACCTCAAGGCTCGCGCCGGGACACTCCTGGGAGTATCTGTGCGCGTTATAAAACTTCATTAACATAACATAACATAACATAACATAACATAACTTCCGTTTAGCTGTGCATGCTGTGATCCCTAGTGTTGTACCTGTTTGTGATGCTAGCTGAGTTGACCTATGTTCCCCCAAAGTCTTCTCCCTGGGTTCTCTGTGATGTGGGTGCATGGCACATTACTGGTCATCAGGGTGTCACCCATAGGTGTGTTTGCTGTCAGGGCTGAGTTTGTGTGCAGACGCAGATGGGTCACAGTCAGGTTTCCCCTTGGCACTTGTTGTTTGCCCCTGTCATGTGATTTCCAGTTTGTGTTATCTTTCAGTGATTGTGACACGTTGTGTGTGTGACTGCTGGCACTCCTCAGGGTCCGGGCTGCAATGTTGGTTGTTGTCTATGTGTGTTCTTTGTGGGTGACCTTGGCTTCTTCATTGGTGTGTGACTGTGGATGGGATCCCATTGGTTGGTGTGGTATTGCCGTCATGTCCATGTACAGCGTAGTGTGCAGTGTGTCAGACATTCAGGAGTCTTGTTGAGTGGCCATGTGTGATGTGTTTCTGCACCTTGGTTCCCACCCACCACCCTGGAATAGTCATGGGTGCATGTGCAATGTCACCAGTGCATGTGTACTTCACTGCTGCACATTGTTGGAGGTCGAGGTGTGTGGTGTTGAGTGTGTGCAGATGAGAGTTGTTGCCCGGCTAGGCCCCTGCCTCCATGTTGGCCTTGGCTTACTGGCCATGCTGATTGATTTGTGCTTGTGTAGGTGTGATGGTAGTTAGTTGCTCAGGACACATGACTGTGGTTCACAGTGTGAACCACATTTAGCTTTGTCATCACAGTGGGATTGTAATGCAGCCCAGGGTCACCACATTGTGGGGGCCCTGGGGGTGGTGCTGTGGTGTGTCTGTGTCTTGCTGTGTCAGTTGCTGTCCCTACGTGCCTGTGTGACATGTGTGATTTGTGCTCCCTCTCATCTGACAATGCCTGCTTGCCCACATAGGGGATTTGGATCCATGAGTTACCTTTGTGTGGCACTGTATGCACATCTGTATGATTGGTATTCAGGTCTCCTCATGTGTTGTGTGGTTGCCTGGGGACACTGGCAACCCCCCCCCTCACCTGTTGTGTTTGATGTGCAGTGTGGGTCTGCCTGTTTGTGTTTGTGCATCTGCACCACTGCATTGGCATATCTTGGGTGTGCCATTGGCTGTATGTAGTTTTGTGGGTTTCCCTGCTGTCCCTGGGACTCCTAGGTCATCGGTCAGCACAATGATCATGGTTTGTGTGTCCCATTGCTGACATGGTATGGTATCTGTTCACCTCACATCTGCAGTCTCCACAGGGTATCTGCATTTGTGTGCCCATTGGTGCAAATATGTGGGTCTGCATTCTGATGGTCACTTCTGTCATTGTGTCATTGATGATTGTTGACGGTGTCAGCCCCCATGGGTGTTGTTTGTCTGCACATGGCCAAAGGTATGTCTTATTTGCACTGCAGTATTTGGCTCCCCCAATTTATGTTGCAATGGGACACATACACTACTTTGCCACTGATGTGTTTTTTGTTCTGTGACCAGGAATCATCCATGCAGTTTGGCAGTTGCACCTCTTTCTTTGTCAACACTTACCTTTTGGTCACTGTGGTGATGGGGGTTTAGACCCCATTGCCACAATGTTCAAAATGTGCTTCAGCTATGGACCCCACACTTACATTTTGGTCACTGTGGTGATGGGGGTTTAGACCCCATTGCCACAATGTTCAAAATGTGCTTCATCTATGGACCCCACACTTACATTTTGGTCACTGTGATGATGGGGGTTTGGACCCCATTGCCACAATGTTCAAAATGTGCTTCAGCTATGGACCCCACACTTACCTTTTGGTCACTGTGGTGATGGGGGTTTAGACCCCATTGCCCCAATGTTCAAAATGTGCTTCAGCTATGGACCCCACACTTACATTTTGGTCACTGTGATGATGGGGGTTTGGACCCCATTGCCACAATGTTCAAAATGTGCTTCAGCTATGGACCCCACACTTACATTTTGGTCACTGTGGTGATGGGGGTTTAGACCCCATTGCCACAATGTTCAAAATGTGCTTCAGCTATGGACCCCACACTTACATTTTGGTCACTGTGATGATGGGGGTTTGGACCCCATTGCCACAATGGTCATGGCCTGCTTGCATTGTGGGTGCCACACACATATATGTGTGGCACATGTGCTAGGGGGTCACATTGTATGTTCAAAGTCATGTTCGGTGTTGTAGGCATTTGACACAGTCTACACACGCTTGTCATGGTGTTGGGGGATGTCTTCTTCTTGCATTCCCTAGGTTGTGGTGTGCTGGTTGTATCATGCATTGTCCATCCTATGAGTGGGGGTGGTAGTAGTGGTTGGCATCCAGCCCCCTGGCTGAGGGTGGTAGTAGTGGTAGGCATCCAGCCCCCTGGGTGTGGGTGGTAGTAGTGGTAGGCATCCAGCACCCCTGGGTGAGGGTGGTAGTAGTGGTAGGCATCCAGCCCCCTGGCTGAGGGTGGTAGTAGTGGTAGGCATCCAGCCCCCTGGGTGTGGGTGGTAGTAGTGGTAGGCATCCAGCCCCCCTGGCTGAGGGTGGTAGTAGTGGTAGGCATCCAGCCCCCCTGGCTGAGGGTGGTAGTAGTGGTAGGCATCCAGCCCCCCTGGGTGTGGGTGGTAGTAGTGGTAGGCATCCAGCCCCCCTGGCTGAGGGTGGTGGTGAGGCATCCAGCCCCCCTGGCTGAGGGTGGTAGTAGTGGTAGGCATCCAGCCCCCCTGGGTGTGGGTGGTAGTAGTGGTAGGCATCCAGCCCCCCTGGCTGAGGGTGGTAGTAGTGGTAGGCATCCAGCCCCCCTGGCTAAGGGTGGTGCTAGGCATCCAGCCCCCTGGCTGAGGGTGGTAGTAGTGGTAGGCATCCAGCCCCCTGGCTAAGGGTGGTGGTAGGCATCCAGCCCCCCTGGCTGAGGGTGGTAGTAGTGGTAGGCATCCAGCCCCCCTGGGTGTGGGTGGTAGTAGTGGTAGGCATCCAGCCCCCCTGGGTGAGGGTGGTAGTAGTGGTAGGCATCCAGCCCCCCTGGCTAAGGGTGGTGGTAGGCATCCAGCCCCCCTGGCTGAGGGTGGTAGTAGTGGTAGGCATCCAGCCCCCTGGCTAAGGGTGGTGGTAGGCATCCAGCCCCCCTGGCTGAGGGTGGTAGTAGTGGTAGGCATCCAGCCCCCCTGGGTGAGGGTGGTAGTAGAGGTAGGCATCCAGCCCCCTGGCTAAGGGTGGTGGTAGGCATCCAGCCCCCTGGCTGAGGGTGGTAGTAGTGGTAGGCATCCAGCCCCCCTGGGTGTGGGTGGTAGTAGTGGTAGACATCCAGCCCCCTGGCTGAGGGTGGTAGTAGTGGTAGGCATCCAGCCCCCTGGCTAAGGGTGGTGGTAGGCATCCAGCCCCCTGACTGAGGGTGGTAGTAGTGGTAGGCATCCAGCCCCCCTGGCTAAGGGTGGTGGTAGGCATCCAGCCCCCCTGGCTGAGGGTGGTAGTAGTGGTAGGCATCCAGCCCCCCTGGCTAAGGGTGGTGGTAGGCATCCAGCCCCCCTGGGTGTGGGTGGTAGTAGTGGTAGGCATCCAGCCCCCCTGGCTGAGGGTGGTAGTAGTGGTAGGCATCCAGCCCCCCTGGCTAAGGGTGGTGGTAGGCATCCAGCCCCCCTGGCTGAGGGTGGTAGTAGTGGTAGGCATCCAGCCCCCCCTGGCTAAGGGTGGTGGTAGGCATCCAGCCCCCCCTGGGTGAGGGTGGTAGTAGTGGTGGGCATCCAGCCCCCCCTGGCTCAGGGTGGTGGTAGGCATCCTGCCCCCCCTGGGTAGGGGTGTTGGTGCGCATCCAGGCCCCTGTGTGCATATGTGGCATTGGTGATGGGCATCCCGCCCCTATGGTGCTGCTGTTGCTGGTGTAAGTATATTCTGCATCCCTCTGTGTGTGTGTGATGTGTCGTGTACGTGTTGTATGTGTTTTGTGGTTGGTGTCTGACTTACCTTCTGCGCCGTACGCGTCCGTGCCTGTTCCGGTAGTAAATGTAGAATATTGGTATGATCGGGACGAAGGGATTCATGGTTGGTTCGTGTCGTTCGTCCTTCTCGTTGCTTCGCGTCGTCCTCGTCGCTTCGCGTCGTCCTCGTCGCTTCGCCTCGTCCTCGTCGCTGGTGTGTTCGTCTCGTAGCCGTGGATCGTGTTGTGGCGTGAATCGGAGCTTATGTGCGCCTCTCCCGGATGCTTTGACGTGCCGTGTGTAGCGACGGGTTCGGCGCCTACGGAAAGCGCATCGTACTCGTTCGGCCGGACGGAGCTGCATTTTCCCTTCCGTGCGACTCGATTCTGCGTTTCCGGATTCGCCTCGGTCGGGGAACAGGACCTGGTTTGGGTGAGTACGGCTCGGCCGGATTCTGTGCTGTTGTGCGCATCGTACTTACTCGTTCGGTGTGCTGTACGGATCGGTCGGGAAACAGGCTTTCGCATGGCTTTTTTCCCGACCGAATGGTATTGGGTGCGCCTCCGACCGAGATCGGAATCGGCCCCTAAGTCTTTGCAGTAAGCAGCTTGTGTCCATTTATCTCATGATTATAAAACCGGGTGGATGCCCGATAGGCAGCTTTTGCATTGTTATTATATTTAAGTTTCCATTTTCTCTCCAACTTTTTACACCCTTTTTATAGTAGGACTAAATGCTCATTGAACCATGGGGCAGACTTATCTTTGCTGACCTTTTTTAGAGTAGAAATGGGGATAGTATTATTAATCCAATTATTTTCTGTATAATTTGCTGCTGCAGGGTCATTTCCTAACACAGGTCTAGTGTTAGCAAGTGTTTATAGCCAGGTCTCTTTGTTAAGTTTAGACCATCTTCTGCCTTTGCTCAGAGGGTTCTTGAGGTCTAACCCCAAAGGGGAACCCTTGAAAGTTATTGACATAAGGGCATGATCAGTCCAAGCCATTTGAAGGACACTCTTAACTGTAAGATAGGGCTCATTGCTGAACGCTAGATCTAAAAGGTGGTCTTAAACATGAGTAGGCCCTTCTACTATTTTTGTTAAAAGCATACTGTCTAGATCTTGTAAAATATTTGAAACTTGAGGTTGTTAATTTCCTCACAGTGGATATTAAAGTCCCCTAACAAAGTGAAATTAGCTTTTTCAATGGTGAAACCTGTCGCTATCTCCGGCAGGATATCCTCAAACCAAACCTTGTGCATGAGTCGGGGGGGGGGGAGGCAGGGAGGGTGATACACTAAAATCCCCAAAAAGGAGGAGGTGGGGGCGAGATTTATGGTAAAGCCCAAATTTTCACAATCTGTTATGGCAACAGGGCTGTTCACGCATTTATATATGTCTTTTAGTATGATTGCAATGTCTCCACCCATTTTCTGTGAGCGATCTCTCCTACAGATGTAGATGTATCCTGGGGGGAGCACATGATTGATATCAGGTGTGGAGCAGTTGTGTCGCCAAGTCTCAGCTAAAAACAGGACATCAAACTGTTCATCCTCTAGTAGTGTAAAGAGCTAATACTTGTGACATGGGAGGGATCTACAATTGATAAGACCAATGTTCCATGCCGAGGTTTTACAATTATTGCTTTTATTATCCTCCATCCCATCCAGTGCAAAGTTACGGAGGAAACAATGGCCTTCCCCAACTTCAAAGCCTAGTGGGGGGCAAAATGGGAGAGAGATTTGGGATGCAACAAGAGTAGGGCATCGGCAGAGTATCTCACCAACTTTTTGGGAATTGGACCAGGGGTCCTGGCCCCTGGTCCCGATAGGCAACGGCTGGATGTGGAAGGACGCAGACAGGCTTGCCTTTGGCATGCCAGCAGCGCACCTGCTGCACACGTCTGCTGCATGTCTGCTGTGCGCCTGCTGCGCGCCTGCTGCGCGCCTGCTGCTCAGCTGACATTTATGGAAGTCAGCTAGCAACTAGACCGCTGCCCTCAACTAGCGTCTTTATGGTCTTGGGCTCCTACTCTAGGGTTGCCCTATACCATTTCCCCATTCCCCTGAGAGACGCTTATCTATTTAAAAGTTTCCTCGCACTAGGAGAGTAAAAGAACTCCCTTGAAAATGACTCCCTTAAAAATGCTCACACACAAATCACACGTCACAATTTAAAACAGTTCAAAACACAATGATTAAAAAAGTGGGTAAAAGCAATAAAAATGCATTCAGCGTGATGCAGTGCTTACCCACACACGTGCCTGCTTCTCAGCTGTCATTTATGGAAGTCAGGTAGCAACTAGAGCCGTGCCCTCAATTAGTGTCTCTATTGTCCTGGGCTCCTACTTTATGGTTGCCTTACACCAGTCCTGAGGGAAACTGCCTCTGCATATCTAGTGGCATGGGCCACTACCACTAGGATAAACCTACTCCCAGATGCATTTTGAGGGTCAAGGGGACCAGCAATGTCAATCACTACACTCTCAAAGAGAATCACAACCAATGGTAGTGGAATTGAGGGAGCCTTTAGTTGTGCACCTGTCTTCTCACTGGCTTGACAAGTCACACAGGAGCAACAAAACCCCTTTGCTTTTTCAGACATCTGGGGCCCAAAAAAATGGGCAACCAACCTGTCCCAGGTTTTGATTTGTCCAGATGTCCAGCTAGGGGATGTCATGGGCTAAGGTAAGGATGAACTCTCTGTACATTACATTTGGGGGACCACCATTCTCCTGACTGCCCCTGGTTTGTGGTCCCTGGCCTCAGTGTTCAGAAGCCTATCCTCCTAGTAGACCCTGTGGGTACCACTGACATCTCCCTCTGTTTACCTTGCAGCCTACTGCCTAAGGCCTTCAAGAGTAGGGCACTGCTTTTGCCCTTGGCATAGATCATCTCTGGAGGAACCCCCTGTGCTTAAGAGTTCTGGCAGGTCAGGTCAGACTCCATCAGCTGCAGTTCCCTCCTGAGGAACCAGGGCACCTCCCTCAGGAGATCGCTCCCCTGGTCCTGTGACCTCTTAGAAATTGCCTTAGCCTTTGCAGACGTCTTGCTTTTTCTCTTGCTTTGGGTCACTTGGTCCACTATTTCAGGATCCAAGTTCCCATGCCTTCCCTGAGGTGCTGGCTGTGCTCTGGCAGTAACACACACCCACTCAGGGAGACTCAGCATTTCTGCATGAGCCTTCCTCTCCACCTCTGCCCATGCAGAAGTCTCAAGATCATTTCTCAACAGAAACTCCACTGGGATGGCAGGGGACACAACTACCTTCTTTGGGCAGGTAACCACTCCGCATTCTAAGCTTACTAAGGCCTTTGGATGGATCTTAGTTTCATTGTCAGCACTGGCAACCTGGTACTAACACCAGGCAACATTTGGTCTGGGGAAACCAGTCTACTTGCCACCATAGAGACAGTGGCACCTGTATCCCTCAGAGCCTCTACCTCAGTCCCACTGATCTTTGGCCTTTGTCTATACTTTTCCAAGCTTAAAGGTAAGAAAACCAGGGCTTCAATATCCTCCCTACTAGGGGTGGGCAGAGTTCACTGACTTTTGCCCACTGCAGGCTTCGCTTGGAGCACGGAGTTTCGGAAAAACACCCTCCCGGCGAGACTTCTCAACACAGGCGGTCGCAGCAAGTCACTACTGCTCGCATTGAGAAAGCTGCCGCTTGCAGTGTGAAAGCTGTCGCTCAAATAGAAAATCGACTAGAGTGGCAGAAAGAAGATGCACCATCCGACGTGCCATGTGGTGCTGTTCGTGCTGATTTTACAGCGTGGGACAAGCTGCTGGTGCTAAAAATCAGCACGAGCAGTATGACGTATAGCAACTCCGCCGACCTTGGAACTCTGCGGAATCTCATGGAGTTTTTGGGTAACTCTACAGAACTTCACAGAGTGAAACTCCGAGAGTTCCACCCACCCCTACACCCCACCCAGGGAAACTGAAGAAGCCTCTGTGACTCCTCTGGCCTCTCCAGAGTACACTTCTACCCCCAATTCTATGCTAGCTAATGCTTTAGATTGTCCACCACTCAGGGACTTTTTTGAGCATGCTGCATCTCCTTTCCTATGACCTGCCTGATAACAGTCATGACAAAACGCAGAAGCCTTTGCCAGATCCAAGTTCTTACCCTGGTACCCTATGCCTTTGGACTGTGAGAAATCTCGGGCCCTCCCTCCTGAGTAGTTTTTTGGGGGCCTTAAAAGAATTCCTTTTTATTTTGTGCGTTGCTCCTCTCCTTCCCAGATGGGAAGTCTGAGCACCCTTTTTCTGGTCACTCCCACCATGGGTCTTTCTGAACACCCTGGTTCTAACCCATTTGTTAGCTATCTTCTCCAGCTCTCTGGGAGAAGACAACTTAGAATCCACCAAATGCTGATGCAATTTCTTTGTGGTACAATTAGTTAAAATATGCTCCTTCACTATTCAATTATACAGCCCATCATAAGAGTCCACCACATTGCCGTTTATTCAGCCTGCTGGTGCTTTGACTGAAGAGTCCACAAAGTCCTCCCATGTCTGGTTTTGACCTTTATGGGTGTCTCTAAACTTCACTATGTACTCTTCTGTAGTGAGCCCAAATCCCTTTATCAAGGTATTCTTCATATGCTGATAGGACTCAGCTACCTCATTATGGGTAAGAAGTCTATCTCTACCCTTTACTGAGAACAACTCCCACAATAGAGAGCCTCAGTGCTGGTGACCTATCCTCCTCATTTTGCAAGCCCTTTCAAAGGCTGCAAACCACCATCACTAAACTTTAGGACAATCCCTTTGAGGATCTTAGGGTCAAAGGTTTCCTCTTTTTGCCTATTTGAATTGCTGCCACCATCATCCATGGACTTTAAGCCCATCTTGACCCTTCTTTCTTCAAGGGCTAGTCTCCTTTCCCCTAGTTCAATCTTTTTCTCCTCTAGTGAGAGGAGATCAAGCTCTTCCTTAAGGCTTACTAACCCCTTACCAGTCCGGGGTCTGCTAGAGTGACTTCTGCCACTTCTTGCTGGTGAAGGGTGTCTGGGAAAGGGTGGAGAGTTGTGGTCTTCACCTTCCTCCCTGCCATCTTCTTTTTGGGCTAAAGCATCATCCTCAGCCTCATCAGAGTCTTCTTCTGAGGAATGGACTTCACTCTCTAGCTTTTCTTTCTCATAGGAGCTGAGGGCCTTTTCAAGGTCCTACCTTTCGGCTGTGGCTCTAAAGCCAATAACCCTTACTTTGCACAAAAACTCTCAGATCACTGACCTTCAGAGCAGGGAGGGCAGGCAGGTCTCCAGCCTCCATTGTGCACTAACTTTTTATTGGAAAGTTGGGACCTTTTTTAAACCTTTGCAAAAACTCTAAAGCCAATAACCCTTACTTTGCACAAAACTTTCAGATCACTGACCTTCAGAGCAGGGAGGGCAGGCAGGTCTCCAGCCTCCATTGTGCACTAACTTTTTATTGGAAAGTTGGGACCTTTTTTAAACCTTTGCAAAAACTTTTAAACTTTTTCCTAACTTTCTAAATTTTTCACTTTACTTTGGAATGGGGGTCTAAACAGGGACCTAACAATTCCAATTAAAACCTTTTTTAGAAAAATCTGAAAACAAATTTGGGTCTAATGTCAATAATAGGTTTCTCTTGCAAAAATCACTTATGACCAAGTAGTACTTTGAAACACAAATTCAGGATCCCACCGCTGTAACACCAATGTAGGAAAGTTGAGTATTATGCAGTGAGGCTAGCTAGGCTTCACTATGCAATACTCTAACAATACCCCAAATATGTCCTTTGGATTCACACTAATGAGTCACTAGCTAAGTCCTGGTAGAGTGGCACAGAGCAGTCAGGCTTTACTAGAGGAACATCTGTTAAGCATTTCAGAGTACCAACATGGACGATAAGTAATTGCCACGTCTCGAAAGAAATCTGACACCAATTTATAAAATTAAAACAGATTATTATATAAACTTGAACACCAAAATGAAGACAATCGGATGAGTATAACCGGAGTTATGGATTTTTAAAGTAAAAATAAATCAGTGCATTTCACTACTGCAAAGCAATAATGTTTCAGTCAATGGGGAAAAACACTAGTGACAATTAGTTACTTGCAGGTCGAGGCCAGTGGAACCCACTGGGGGGTAAGGTGATGCGGGTCCCAGGTCAGGGCCACGACAGTCAGTTGACTTTTACCTGGCTCGTAGCGCCCGGGTTCACAGTTGTCCTGGCTGTCCCTGGTGCTGAAGCCGGAGCTGCGGGTAAGCTGGTTTTACAGAGTAGACTCTGCTGGTGAGGACACAGGTGCAAAATCTTGACAACTGGGCCACTGAGGTGAAGGCGTAAAGGTGCTGCAACGTTCTCTCGACACACAGTGTCAAACAAAGGTAGTGGTAGCTGGACTGGACACCAACAAAGGTAGTGGTAGCTGGACTGGCCACGAACAAGCTTTGGCAGTGGCAAGCTCAGCCTTTGGTTACTTCAATATCCTGGTGTCCGGGGGAAAAATCTAGCTGCCTGAAACTTTCTGGAGCTCAGGACTACATTTTCCACAATGCACTAGACCATTTACTTTTGGGCGATCCCTCGGCAGACCTTATGGCCAGTGATTCTTTGGTTCCGGGAATGTGCTTTACCCGGGGGCTGCAGGGGACTAGTACCACTAGTCCAAGGGAGTTCTGGAGTTGCCTTTGGCTCTCAGAGGAGTACGTCTTGCCTTTAGAACCGGTCTCTCGTCTGGGATGAGTTGCAGTCGTGCAGTTGCAGAGTGGTTGCTACAGGTGCAAGTTATCACGCTTTTGCTTTGGGCAGGTCCTGAAGACTCAGTCCCATGTCTCCTCTTCATCCTTGGTTGCAAGTTGATTCAGATCTGAGGTTCTGGGGCAAGGGGTGGCCCTTAAATCCTATAGTTAGTGGGAGTGGGTACAAGTAGCCAATTGAGTATTAGCCCCAGTGGCTCATCCACCCCTGATTTGACCGCATCCATGGGTGTAAGGCGCCTTTTCTACCCCAAACCCTCTATTCTGTCACTTTTCTAAAATGGCAGAAACCTTCCTTGGCTATACAGACCAGGTAGCTCACCCTAGGGATCTGGCTATCCTTCTGGCAGTGTACTCCTCTTGGCTACCTAATGTTCCCACCTTCCAGGAGAAAATGTGCCTGGAGGCTGGGGGTTGGCTGTTTCCTCCTTTGGGAGGCAGTCTGGTTGCATATCAGAGGGAATGAAAGCTTTGAAGCTCACTGCCTTAATGTGCCACTTCACTTGCCATCCTATCTGGGAGGGAGGTGTCACGTCCTTCCCAGGCATCCCTTTCTTTCTGACTCTTGGGAGTGTTCACACCTCCTGGCAGGCGGTCAGATTCCTACATTGGTGGCAGCAGCTGCTGGCTGTCAGGCAGGGTGCAGGAAAGGCTGGGGCCACCTGGGTGCATATCACATTAAATCTGACTTTGGGAAAAAGTTGGATTTAATAAGACAAGTTGTTTGATATCAAACATGACCCTTTCCGTGGGACCATTATAGAGTTGGTAACCTCAGGGTTCCTGGGTGCCAGCCCATGTTATCCTATGGCCCCTAAACATTTACAGTAGCCCTTAATGGAAAGAGGCTACTATAGGGACGTATAAACTTGCACTTATATGTCCACACCTTTAATATAACATCCTGCCTCCTAGGCTCAGGAGGCCTACTTAATGGGTGGCTGATATATATTTAAAAAAGAGCTGTGACCTTGCCACTCATGGTGAGAGCAAAGTCGAGTTTGAGCAGTTTGCACTGCTCCTGCAGTCTGCAAATGTAGGACTGCTGTCACCTGTTTACTTGGGTCATTCAGAGTGGCACAATCAGTGCTTCAAACCCTGGTGACCCCATTAAATCCCATATGCTGGGTACCACTGGTACCACTTACCAGGGTCTTATAAGGGGGTTAAAGTCCTTGCCAATTGAGGTTACCAACTCACATACATCATATTCAAGGAGAGAGCTCTGGCACTGTGGCCTGGTTAGCAGGCTCCGGTGCACTTTCAGAGTCAAAACCATCAGCATTGGGGGAAAAAGTGTGAGGGTGACCATACAAGCAGGACACCTTCCTACACAGACCAATTACAACACAGTGTATTACACACTTATCTATCTATCCCAGGATCTTAGGCTACGTCCAGCCCAATGGCAACTCAGCATTAAGTGCATTCACATCTGTACCACAGCTAAGACATCATCACATCACATTACGCAGTCTTTGCAAAATACCACAAGCTTGACATACACAATTACAGCATGCAACTCTAATAATAATCACTCCTCCTCTGTTACAACTCGTTTCTGAACCTCTGGAACTCCGCTGATTCTCCGGATCAAGATATGGGTTTTAATGGCTAGCGCTGGGTTTGGGCAAGTCTAGAATTTCTACAGGGGATACTCTAATACCCTTTTGCTTCCTTAACTAACCATTCAACAAGCTACCATCTGAAAGAGTGCTGGGTCTTACAACATAATCTCTTAGTCAAATCATTAAAGATGTTTACCCATTAGTCGTATGGACCTTTGTTGGTTGACGTGAATCATTGAAACGGAAAATACATCAACAATACATTTGAAAGAATATGAAGCCAATGTGACTCCACAATAAGAAGCAGTAATCACGAAAAATAGTTAAAGAATTTTATTTGGATTACCATTCAATCCAGTATATATGCAAACCAAAAGTAAGTTCAATAGGTATAGCAATACAATAGGTAAACTGAAATATCTTAGTAGGTTGAGGCGAATGTATGCTGGTACTACGCATACTAATACCACGCGCGCCATTACAATGCGGGAATTACTGCGCTAGTACCCCTACAACGACCTACTATTACAATGCATTCTTTTACCACGCATATGCCTTTACCACGCATGCCATTACAACGCAAAGGCATGCATGCTAAAGGCATACACTTGGTAAAAGTGTCTAAGGTAAGTTACACTACCCTGCCTATCCTAAATCCTAAATCAGTACCCCTGCACAACCCCCCGAGCCCCAATCCTTTACCTACCCTAATCCCTAAATCACTAACCCTGCACGACCCCTCGACCCTCAATCCTTTCCCTACCCTAAACCCTAAATCACTATTCCTGCACGACCGCCAACCCTCAATCCTTTCCCTACCCTTAACTCTAAAACACTACCCTGCACGACCCCCCGACCCTACCCTAAACCCTAATACACTACCCCTGCATGACCCTCCTCCGAGCCCCAGTCCTCTCCCTACCCTAAAACACTACCCTGCACGACCCTACGACCCTACCCTAAACCATAAAACACTACCCCTGCACGACCCTCCCCCTGACCCCATTCCTCTCCCTACCCTACAACACTACCCTGCATGACCCCCCCGGCCCCCTTTTATCCTAAATTAGTAACCCCCACCCCAGGCCCAATTCCCCTTACCTGTCTCTCTTCGTGGTTCCTCTCTCTCTCCCCGTGGTTCCTTGTTCCTGCGGTCTGAGGAGCGGTGCACGTAATTGTGAGGAAACGGAAGAGCCTCTGTTTCCTCACACAACGTGGATCGCCTATATTTTTTTACAATTTATGTGCTTTTACCATAATACCTTTACAACAAAATTCGTTGTAAAGGCATGCGTGGTAAAAGCACATGCGTTGTAAAAAAATGTGTAGGAAAGACTTCGCGTTGTTACAACGCATGTGTGGTAACGCTTGTGTTGTAATGGCATGCAGAGTAACAGCAGCGATGTAATGGCTGTTTCCCGGTTGAGGCACAATAGAATAAGATGCAGAATTGTGATAGCCAAAGCAATAAAGAAGCTAATGAAATCAGACAGGTGTTCCATAAAGAAACGTTCTCGCTTCTAAACATAAATCAAATATGGGGTCATTTCGCAAGGGTCTCTAATTCGGGAGCATAGTAGGTGTCAGCATGATCAGACTTTAGTAGAAGTCTTGGGAAAAGGAAATAAGTGTTTAGCCTAAAGCTTTACACTGCAAAGAAAGAAAAACATGCTGGCAAAGCAAAATGCATTTCAACTGAGGCTTGCTGTCAGACTAATTTAAGTTAGCAGTAAAAATGAGTTTAAATACATGATTATACATGCACACGTGTATTAAACTAAACATTAGTGCACAAGTAAATAAGTCTCTAGTCTCTACAATGAATACGTTTCATTAATGCATTTATATGGTTGACACATATTAATAAAGTTAAGGCACACAGTGAATATAATGTTAAATGTGATTACATAATTGCATTTCTTTAACGTGTAAAGATGGAGCCTTAATTGAGCTGCTCCAATGCACACAAAAAATATAAGTAACGATTTTGGGATCTTGACATTAATTATATTTGCCCAGTCCACCAAACTGGGAGTATGGTTAATAAACACTCATTTCTATTTCTAGTGCCTTATTAACGACAACTAGTTTCGATATACAGCAAAAAGGCATTCTTTGAAGTATGCCCACAGACTAAGGAGACAATTAATTAAGCCTGAGTAGGAAAAGAGGAGCCACTTAATAAAATGTTAAAAATAGGAGATTTGTTCTGCAAAGTGGAACTGAATATATGATGAAAACCACTGAAAAGCATCTTAAAGGTAAAGTACTTTTATTTATTCAATGATTTGCAGAGTTCATAATTGGCTGCCTTCTTATGCAATAGTTCATCCACAAAACATGTCCTTGATCCCATTAATATGTATATCAATTTACAACCATGAATATAAAGACAGCAAAAACAAGCATCTTTGTCAATGCATGCTGCCAATGTGTTTGGGTGTGCAATAATGCAGCATGTTTCAAAGAATGAAGAAGTCTGTGGCCAACCAAATTTGAGGATGTGTATGTGGGTTTCCTGATGCAAAGCAGGTCCATGGTAGAGTTGATATTGTGGCTAGGGAAGGTGTGATGTAATAGGTTGTTCTGTGGAGCAATGTGGAGGTTTATTTGCTTTTTCGTACAGGAGGTTGGAATTTGACTAGAAAATCAGATCTCAGGAGAAGTGATCTAACCAGTTCTGTTTTGCTGCCAGAGATGATGTATTAGATGTTCAGCCTCAGTGGTTTGGGTGTTGCATTTTAATCTCCACAGCGAGACATTGGAACGATGAGGAGTTTGTTTAATCAATCCGTTTAAAGTTGTCTTCATTTTTATGAGACGGAGAATGTTGTTATTATGAACAACTCGACAGATAATATGCAAATAAAGGTGACTCTTAAATAAAACCGATCATGTTTCATCACACATCCCTATTTTATTAGCCTGTTACTTACTTATTATTTCCAAATTTTGTCAACCATCTTACAAATGTGGATGTAATAGTTTAATTAGCCTTAATTATGCTAAGCCACATATAGTTTTCCTGCATACCTTATGGCCATTGGTTCAGCACTCAGAAATCAGTCCTCACAGCATCTTATCTCAGAAACGGGTTCATGTGTCTAACTCCACCCTTGAACCAGTACCTAACTACTTTTACGACTACAGGTGTCTTATGGAGTGAGAAGTAGTCAGTCTCATGCGGCTCCTACTTTGCTACAAAATGTACAAACAATGTTCCTTTAAATAAGGATATGGAAGATACAGAAGCAAATGCTTCTGCTCTCTTCTCCTCCTAAGGTGTGATTTTTGTATTGTATGTGTCAATAGTTTGCAATTGCAATTCCGGGTACAAATCGTTGGCCACTTACCAACTCCTTAAAGGGAATAGTAACTAGATGCCTTCCCGTTTGGGGTTTTGGTGGACATCATCACAGGGAGTGAGCAGTGGTCCTGGGAACCACTGCCTGCTCCTGCTGAAATTTTCCTAAACCAGAATTTTTTTTAAAGCAGCACCAGTTTCTTTAAGAAACTTGATCTTCTTTTAGAAAATAAAATGTTCATATTTCTTAGGCAGGTCGTTCTGTAACCTCTGTGAATTGTGATTTTGCAAACCAACATAAAAGTTCATAGAACGCTTCACAAAATCATATTCGGTCCCCTAAAAAGTTGGTGCACAATTTGCAACCACTTTTTGCCATTTAAATATTAGATACGGCCATCTAAGCCTTCGCATGTCAGAGAAAGTAACTGGAATATGTTGTCATAAATCATTGTAAAAATCATAAAGTTGCATTGTACTAAAGTTACAACTTATTGCATCTGTTTTTCAGTGCCCTTCTGGGTGAACGTGTGCTTTACAAATGGACAGGTTATGTTACGTTACGTTATGTTATGTTGTGTTATGTTATGTTATGTTGTGTTATGTTATGTTATTTTAAAACTTCGCAATGGGTGACAAAAAAACAAAAGCTTTGCAAACCCGTGTTTTTATAAATGTTTGTTCAATATGTTTGTCCTGGACCATTTATATTAATGTTGCCTGAATTGTTTTTACCAATCCGGTGTTTTTTTTCTGTATATGCAAAATATGATGCACGCCCACCCTTGAATACCATCTCAATACACAGTTCAAGAAATTCAATATATGTCTTCTACTTTCGTAATGCATACAGAACCTATGCATAAAAGTGCGATCTGTAGCACAATATATTTTACTGGCATTGCCATATGTCATGTGGTAGAACATAGTAAAGAGATAGTTGTTTGCAAAAGGCATATCGCAGAACTGATGAGCCATTGTATTATTATAATTCCATCAGTCACATGATCTTAACTGTTTTTTACCAGCCTCATTGCATCAAGGGTGTCCAATCTAGGTTCGGGCGCGGGGGGGTCAGGGGGGGCAGATTCATATCTGACTTTCAGGAGAGAAAATAACCAGGTAAAGGAGTTCTATTTAGATTCGTTGTATGTGCATGTGTCAGCTCAAAAAATACTTTATTCAGCTTATTTAAAAAACATAAAAAATAACAGCACATAGTTCATAAAGTTAGATAAAGTCCCAATATATTAGATCATTAAGGAATCACATAGGGGCCGATTCCGATTCGGGCCGGAAAAAGCACCGACCGACTCGGATCCGGTAAAAATACCGACCGACACGTACCAGTGGCGCCCGACACGCCAAGTACGATGCAAGCCGCGATAAATCCGACCGACACGTCAGGAAACCAAGCCGACCGACCGAGCCGCTCGGAAAATAGCAATCCGGCCGGAAAAACACGCGAATCCAACCGACCGACACGCACCCGGAACAAATCCGACCGAATCGTACCCGCCAACACCAACCCGCAAAGTACGATGCAAGGCGCGAAAACACGACCGAGTCGGACGGAGGACAAGCCGTACGACCGACACGCATACAAAACCGAGCCGAAGCAACACAATACACCGCGACCGACGCGTACGCAGCATACAAAACTGCACAAACACAGCGTGAACGAAACGGAAAACACCGTACGAGACCAATGCACGGTCCGACTCGGTCACAAGAACGTTTCCAACATACACAAACAGCACAAAGGAAAAATCAACCAAAAAAGGCCAAACAAGCAATTACCAAGCCAATAAATACTGGGGGGTGGGGACAGAGAACAAAGACACACCCACAACTCCACCTATATAAAGGACACAAATCACTACCATGAGCCTTTGCAAATGCCATTCCACTACCAGCACCCAAGAGAAAGCAACCACACACCCACAGCTCATCCCTCACACAAGCCACACACCAGCAGCACACCAACAAATACCTACCTCACATACACCCAGCACAACACACACCCACACACCCTCACCTGCACACCAACACACACATCACCCACCATCACCAACCATCACCATGCCCCCCAAGAAGAATCCCAAGTTCCTAGATTGTGAATTGGAAGTCCTGGTAGACGAGATCCTCAGGGTGGAGCCACAGCTGTTTGGCACATTGGTCCAACAGACCCCCATGTCGCAGAAAACCAAGATGTGGGAGAGGATCATCAACAGGGTGAACGCCCAATCACCATGTCGGCGCACAAAGACGGACATCCAGAACAGGTGGTATGACGTGCGCAGGAGGGTACGGGACCTGCTGAAGATAGACTACATCAACAGCCAACACAGCGGCAGTGGCCCTCCTGCCAAGCCAATATACCTCAGGCCCTGGGAGGAGAAGGTGCGGGCCATCCTTCCGCCAGTGAGCGTATATGGACTAGAGAACATCCCAGAGCCTGGTGAGTACACAACAAATGTACACAATAAACTGCCACAAAACACACACATTACTGTCAAGGGGAGAGTCAAACCATGCACTCATAGCAATTACACAGCAACTAGAACAGAATCATCCCAAAATGTGTATGTCAGTCAGATAAACACAACACATGCCATCAAAAAAGTCACATCCAACTGTGCCAACACATGTACAAACACAACCACAACTACAGCTAGGCAGTGGCACAAATAGAACTAACACACACATCCACACATGTAGCCACCACAACAACACCAACACACAGTGCAAGACCACTCAAAGGAAGGAATTCTGTGTATGCTGGCCAAGTCAGTGTAGCCAATAGCATCATGGGAGTCGCAGTCACACATATTGCCCCCCCCCAACTGTCCCATCAACACCACCATGAACCATGCGCACATCACAGGGAGTGGAGAAGGACTCACAAGATGGCTGACACTGGCTACTGCTGTGGGGAGCACAAGGCCCTGCTGCCAACTGTGCACCAACAAACAGCAGGACACCACTGACTGACATCCTGAGAGACAACTTACACTCCCTGCAATGCAAGCACGTTCCATGGTGGGATATCTGGCTGGCTGGGTGGGAAGGGGGACTTGCAGCACTGACCATAGTCACCAGCACCTCCCCGCACACCCCCCCCAACACAAACTCCACAGTACCCACCTGGTAGAATGCAATGCCCTCCATCCTAACACAAGATCCCACAAAGCACCACCACCCTGGGTTATGTTGTGTGAAGCACAGGGACACTCTTGGGACTCTTAGCCAAACAACTGCCGGGACAACACTCCCAGCCATCCTGTCAGCACAGCCAGCCCACCCCACAGGGAAGCAGAGTCAAAAGGAAGGAAGCATGGGCATGCTGGGAAGGGGGTGGAGGCAATAGCATGATGGGAGTCGTAGTCACAGACATTGCTCAGCCTCACAACTGGCCCATCAACACCACCCTGAACCATGCTCACATCACAGGGAGTGGAGAAGGACTCACAAGATGGCTGACACTGGCTACTGCTGTGGGGAGCACAAGGGCATGCTGGGAACTGCACACCAACCAACAGCAGGACACCACTGTCAGCCATCTTGCCATTGCCCTCACACCCACACACACTGAACTCCCCACAAAAGCAAGTAAGTATGGGAATGCTGGGAAGTGGGGTGGAGGCAATAGCATGATGGGAGTCACAGTCACAGACATAGCTCACCCCCACAACTGTCCCATCAACACCACCCTGAACCATGCTCACATCACAGGGAGTGGAGAAGGACTCACAAGATGGCTGACACTGGCTACTGCTGTGGGGAGCACAAGGCCCTGCTGCCAACTGTGCACCAACAAACAGCAGGACACCACTGACTGACATCCTGAGAGACAACTTACACTCCCTGCAATGCAAGCACGTTCCATGGTGGGATATCTGGCTGGCTGGGTGGGAAGGGGGACTTGCAGCACTGACCATAGTCATCAGCACCTCCCCTCACACCCCCCCCCCAACACAAACTCCACAGTACCCACCTGGTAGAATGCAATGCCCTCCATCCTAACACAAGATCCCACAAAGCACCACCACCCTGGGTTATGTTGTGTGAAGCACAGGGACACTCTTGGGACTCTTAGCCAAACAACTGCCAGGACAACACTCCCAGCCATCCTGTCAGCACAGCCAGCCCACCCCACAGGGAAGCAGAGTCAAAAGGAAGGAAGCATGGGCATGCTGTGAAGGGGGTGGAGGCAATAGCATGATGGGAGTCGTAGTCACAGACATTGCTCAGCCTCACAACTGGCCCATCAACACCACCCTGAACCATGCTCACATCACAGGGAGTGGAGAAGGACTCACAAGATGGCTGACACTGGCTACTGCTGTGGGGAGCACAAGGGCATGCTGCCAACTGTGCACCAACAAACAGCAGGACACCACTGACTGACATCCTGAGAGACAACTTACACTCCCTGCAATGCAAGCACGTTCCATGGTGGGATAACTGACTGGGTGGGTGGGTGGGTGGGTGGGTGGGAAGGAGGTCTGGCTGTCAACCAAACACAATCAATGCAGACCATGTTCACACCCCAGAGAATACATAGAAATGCCCAAATAATGCAGGACAATGTGCCACACCAATATCAACCCCTGACTGTGACGACTTAGGACAATACAATGTACAGGCCCGCACCCCGAGGCACAGTCACAACTGTCAGGTGTGTCAACCACTGATGCCTGCAGAAACATGACATACATTGTTTGTGTCTCCCAAAAACAGGTGATGATAGGGACACAGCAGCAGACGCTGAGGAGTCCCAGTCCCAGGCTCAAGAGGATGCCGAGCTCACTGGCGTCGTACAGCCTCTGTCCTCCTCGGACGATGAAGAACAACCTGGCACATCCGGTGCAAGTCAACATGCTGCACCAGCAGGACCACCAGCTGCAGCACCAGCAGGTCCACCAGCTGCACCCCCTGCACCCACCCCTCCAACGACTGTCACCACGAATACCATCCCTGCCGACATGGACAGAATAAGGAACAACACCAGCGCAGTGACCCTGGACCAACCTGGGGCCATGGACACCACCACCACCACCAACCCCCAAGGTGGACCAGGGTTATCTGTGCGTGCAACTGCACACACTGCACATGTCAGCAGGGGTGGTGGGAGGGGTGGGAGACAGAGGTCGCTGCTTGCAGACGTTGCTGGTGTGCATGAAGACCCACAACTGGTACGCATAGCTGATGCGTACCAGTCCAGCACCGGAGAGCTCAGCCAGGTAGTGGGGCTCCTCAGAGACATCAAACAGCAGCAGGCTGCCCATCATGCCCGCTTGGACTCCCACATGTCCCACGTGGAGTCACACATGTCACGTGTGGACTCCCACATGTCACGTGTGGACTCCCACATGACCCGCGTGGAGTCCAAGTGGGATGTACTACATGAGATGACGGCGGTGCACAGGGACATTTTACAATGCCTCCGCCAGATGAACAGCAACCAGTCCACACCTCCCTGTGTGCCAACAACATCTGGTACCGAACAAACTGCAACTGCCACAGGGAGGGAGGAGGACTCTGGCGGAGAGTCCCCTGCACCGCAGCAGCCTGCACTAGAGGGCCCCCCCCAAGAAGAGGGGTCGTCCGAGGAGGGGAAAGTGAGAGGCTGATGGCCAAGCGCAACTCCCAGGAAGCCTGAACCTGTTCTGGATTTTCGCCTTTGTGCACAGACTGTTCACCCTGTTGATGGCAACACTACTCCCACACATTGCATGGGGAGTACAAGTTGGAACAATGTGTCAGACAACTGTGGCCCCGATACTGGGGATCCTGTCTACCTGGACTTTCTATTCATCTAGGAACTTGGGATTGCAAGATTCATGTACAGCACAATCCATCCTATGCACTATTATCACAATAAACACACTAATACACCATACTTGCCTCTGTCGTGATTCCAACGTGGGTGCTGTTATGGGGATGATGAACTGCAAAATTACACAGTGTATGCGAACTGCAACAGCAAGGACAACACAGGCATGTGAGTACAGGCAACGTGACACATATGAGGGAGACACACCACCAGGGCTACACAACACATACACACCTAGGCCATCTGACTCATTGCCTACACTGATGTTGCCAGGGAAGACGGTGCAATGCACAGACACCACACCCATTCCCAGTTGTAGTCAAGTAGCCCACAGGTGCAGTAAGCAAATGGCAGTCAAATGTGTGACCACAGACAACGCACATCACTAAGTGAAGCACAGGTTTATTACACAGTAGCAACATGCCGTAACCACTACAGATGCAAGGTAACCCCACCTGGTAGCGGGCACACAGTCAACAACTGTAGACAGAAGGAAGTCCATGGGTGTGGCGCACATCACCTGTAGGGACACAACAGCTACCAGCCTGGATGTGCAATCACGTCGTCGGTGGACACAGTTGACCAAACGAATCTGAAAGTACCCTGTGAAGGACAGAAATGACACACAGTCAAAAGCAATGCAGTACAGGACAGAACAGCAAAACTCATGCACAATACATGTTACAAGATACCCACCCAGAACCAAGTTAGCATGTCAACACTGTTGGGGAGTACAGCCCACCTGTCACCACACATCGCAACACACATCCTGTCAAGTAGCCCATGGACACACTCCAACAGCACCAGAGACCCACCCACACATCATGCCAACTCACATCATTCACATGACACCTCAGGATACTCACATTCAGCTAAAGAAGTTGGTGATGAGCTGTGTGCGGACATCACCATCACCATCATCATCATCATTGTCACTGGCATCGTGGTCCAGGCCAGGATCCTCCACAGGTGGCGGATGTTGGTCATCGTCATCCTGGATGAGAGGCAACTCCTTCCGCACTGCCAGGTTGTGGAGCATGCAGCAGACGATGATAATCTTGCACACTTTCGCAGGGGCATATGGGAGGGACCCTCCGGTCTTGTCCAGGCAGCGGAAGCGGCTCTTCAGGAGACCAAAGGTCCGCTCAATCACTCTCCTGGTCCGACCATGTGCCTCATTGTAGCGCATCTGGGCAGGTGTCACAGGGTTCCTGAGGGGTGTCAGCAACCACGGCATGTTGGGGTATCCCGAGTCACCTACGGACAGACAAGTGCACATCAGCTGACTTGGAAAAGTGGGCGGAATACTACAGATCAGATCACACACAATGGCACAAAGTCAGTACACACCGACAAGCCAGGCACGCTGGTTCTGCATCTGTGCCATCAACCTGGGGATGCGACTACTCCTCATCACAAAGGCATCGTGTGCTGAACCAGGGAAACGGGCACACACGTGTGTGATGGTCATGTCTGCAAGACACACCACCAGTGCATTGACCGAGTGGTAGTGCTTGCGGTTCCTGTAGGCCTGCTCCTGGGCCTGTGGTGGTACCAAAGCCACATGTGTCCCATCAATGGAGCCAATGACATGCGGCATCCTCCCCAGGGCATAAAAGTCACTCTTCACGTCAGTGAGTCGTCGCAGTCTAGGGAAATAGATGTACCGGTTCAGGAAGAGCAACATTGCCGCCAAGAAATCGCGGAGCACACGGCTGAACATGGTCTGTGACATCCCACCAGCAGACGCCACAGTATGTTGGAAGGTACCGGTGGCAAAGAAGTGTAGGGCTGCCATCACCTTCACCTTGGGGGTCAGCGCTGTAGGATACGGCCGGCCAGGCTGCAAATGTGGGGACAACTGCACTGCAAAATCCTCAATCAGCTGCCTGGTGAAGCGGTACCGTCGGATGCTGTCCCGTTCCACCATCGTTGCCAGGTCTGGGAATGGCCGATGGACAGCAGGAGCCCTGCAGTGCAGAGGAGAAGTAAGCAAGATCGTCAGTCACCCCACATATGCGGCATTGAACACACTCAAGATCCCAACATACATCATCATGAGGCACAACTACATGAAGTGTGCAGTACCGGAACGACATGTATGGTACATACATGGCCAACATCTGTCAACACGGTCCTACAGGTGGCATCAATTTGGCCCAGGTTGGCCCATTGGATATCATGATGCTGTGTCACAGTCACACCCCCAGTGACATGTGAGGACAGATGTGCCCCAGGCACCACAGCTCAACGACAGGCACATTCCCAGGGACCCTGTAATGCCACATGGACACTGGCATCACCTGGAGTATCATGTGTACACCACAACAAAACAAACATGACCCCCACAGGTAGTGGCCACACTTGCCATGGCAGGAGAGCCATGGACGTCTGTGACACACACGCACAACATCAGAGTCCATGCACACACAACGTGGATGTGGAGACTGTCTCCCATTGTGCACATGAAATCAGAGACATTGTAAACACTACATGCACAAAGACTGTGGAGGGCCATCACTATTGTGCCACTGGGACACCCTGGCTCAAACATACCGTCCCACATGGGACTCACGGGGTATGTGACATGACATACACAAACACCACTGTGAAATGTGACCATGGCACATGCACAGATATGAACAGTTGCACATCACAGTGGTCACGTACACGTAACACCCAGGATCCTGTCCCCATGAACACGTGCACAGCCTGGGGGTGGCTGCCCACAGGTGACACCCACAGGACAACATGTACACCAACATACACACAATAGGAAATGCAGCCTTACATGCCTTCATGATAAGGTGTGGACAGGCTGTCGTGATGTAGGTGTGCCCCTCACTCCCTGGGAGCTATCTGTGGCTGGCATATGTCCATCTGAGACAGGCATGCTGACATATGCCAGTCACATGTACAGTGATGCGTTGAACAGCAATGGACCGATCGGTGCCTCCGGCCGGCCCATTGCATTCAATGTGTGCGGGTACGCGTTGTACCCCTGTGCGCGTTGTACTGCAATGGACCAATCGGTGCCTCCGGCCGGCCCATTGCTTTCAATGTGTGCGGGTACGCGTGGTACCCCTGTGCGCGTTGTACTGCAATGGACCGATCGGTGCCTCCGGCCGGCCCATTGCTTTCAATGTGTGCGGGTACGCGTGGGTACCCCTGTGCGCGTTGTACTGCAATGGACCGATCGGTGCCTCCGGCCGGCCCATTGCTTTCAATGTGCGGGTACGCGTGGTACCCCTGTGCGCGTTGTACTGCAATGGACCGATCGGTGCCTCCGGCCGGCCCATTGCTTTCAATGTGTGCGGGTACGCGTTGTACCCCTGTGCGCGTTGTACTGCAATGGACCGATCGGTGCCTCTGGCCGGCCCATTGCATTCAATGTGTGCGGGTACGCGTTGTACCCCTGTGCGCGTTGTACTGCAATGGACCGATCGGTGCCTCCGGCCGGCCCATTGCTTTCAATGTGTGCGGGTACGCGTGGTACCCCTGTGCGCGTTGTACCTCAATGGACCGATCGGTGCGCACCCATTGACAATGGGCTTGCCTGGCAACGGACGCGTTTTCGAATATTCGAACGAGTCGGTTGCTGGAAAATCAGTTGGTCACCCACAACAATGTTGCAAAATCATGTATGTCATGAAGTTGAAATTTTGAAGGATGCTGTGGGCGTGTTTTGGTGCTGCTATTCCATGGATTGGCCAGATTCAGAAGATGCAAATGACTTGGACCTATCACTTTGGACACAAGGGACAGTATCTGCCTCTCCAGCACATATATATTGCTGCATGTTCCCCTGAGAGCCCACTTGCCTGCACTACATGCTCCAGGACGACATCTGCCACTGCACTGCTGCTGTCTCTGCCCCTCTGGACCCTGCAATGGCACGTACTGTGGAGAGAGCCCCAGCCTTCAGCCTTGAAGAGAACCAGGCCCTGCTGGACAGCCTACTTCCACAGTACAGCAAGCTGTATGGGACACCAGGGGAGCAGGTGAGTGTTCTGTGCACTGCCTTTCTGAATGTGCATTTTGTCTGACTAGCAAGGCTGAGAGTCAGCACACCACTGGCTAGCAGGCTCACTGAGTAGTTGTCACCCCCCATAGTGTGTAGTGACTTGCACTGGACAGGTATGGTGCAGTGACAGTGCTTCTGAACAGGGTTTTACTCCCCATGCTATGATACCATGTAGTGACTTCTGGAAAACTGTCCATGGGCAGCCGTGCACTGCCTGGGTACACCATGTGCCCCTGTGATTGCGACATGTATATGCAACTGTGTCATGCACGGATATGTTGCATGTGTAGTAATGTCCTTATCACTTTGTCATCCTGACAGGCTTCTGCCCATCGGAAGCATGAGATCTGGAAGGACATCGTCCGGGCTGTCCGGTCCGTGGGGGTCTACAAGCGCCGGATCCGCAACTGCCAAAAGAGGTGGCAGGACCTTCGGGGCTGGACCCGGAGGATTGCACGGGTCCAGCTGAAGCTGTCGCCTCCTCGCAGGAGGGGCGGAACACGGACCCTGACCCCCCACATGCTCAGGATCCTGGCGGTGGTCTTTCCAGACCTGGATGGGCAGCTGAAGGCCAGAGAGCAGCAAGGAGGGGGTGAGTCAAAGACTGCACTGTGTACTCTGTCTAACATGTTATGTGCCCTCCTCGGGCCAGGTTGAACTGCCACAGTACAGCAGTCATGTTGTCCAGGAGCCATGTCCCTCTATTGTGCACTGCCCACTCCTCATCTGATACCCAGGTGTGGCCCTTACATGCAGGGAATCCTGTCACTTAGGACTGTGTCCTTGCAGTTTGCTTGACTCAAGGTGGGAGACAGCATCTGTTTCCCTGACTCTGTGGTGGGCATCATGGGTGGGTCCATTGCTTACACAATGCCTGTATTCTGACATGTATTCAGCGTGTTACTTTGATCTGTGGTCCAATTGCTGAGCTGATCCACCACATGTGGCTGGGGTACCTGGCACACACCCATGCTGCGGGTGGGAACAATGTTTGGGCCCCAGGAGTATGTATATGACGTGTGTCACACATACTTAGCCAGCTGCCTACAGTCCAGGGCTCATCCCTCATTAATGTGGGGCTGGACAGTCATGCCTACTCCAGGCCATACAATACACTCTGTACTCCCACTCCCGTGTATCAGTGGACACATTGTGCACAGTGATTTGCCCCTCAGGTGTCTGCCTCTGTGTCAGTGTGCTGTGGATTAGTCGCCAGGACTGCTGTGGAGTTTCTTGGTAGGGGCTCAGCATGCCACTGGAGATGTGACCATAGGAGACGATACTTGTGTGACACATAGGTGTCTGATCAGCTGCCCATGCAGACTGGGGCATGTAAATGTGAAGTTCAGGTAGCTGTTCCCCATGCACAGCAGAGTGTGAGGGGCTCAGGTTCAGAGGGTAGTGTCACAGGTCTCCCATATGTCCAATAGGTATGACCTGGACAGATGAGGGTTAAGAGGATGTGTTGTGGGGGGATGTACATGTGCACTTGTGCAGCTCCAGGACTTGCATTCCCCATGACCTACTATTGTGACACAGTGCAGAGTGTTGTTGTCTGGCTGCAAAGTCATACATCACTGAGACAGTGATGTATGACTTTGCAGTCATGCCTCCGCCATGGCATGTGTCTACTGATTGGTGATCCTGCAGGGGAGTGACATGTGCTACATGCACACCATAGTGGCGCTGGCTATCAGGACATGGGTGCATCATGGTGTCTGTCGCTGGTATGCATCACATGCACTTCCTATTTGACTCTGGGCATCCCTTACATCCGTAAACCTGTACTGACTCAGTGGCAAGAGCTGTGATGTGTCCACACCGTGTCCTCTGCACTGTCCAACTACTGTGTACTTGGTGCATGTGTCAACACTGGGGTGTTGCAATCCAACAGACACCAGACAGATGGGTGCAAGGCCATGTGGGATGTGAGTGCCATGCTTGGCATCAGACTGACAATTGACTTCTCCTGTTCAATTAGTGCACTTTTAGCAATGTACAACTAATGATGCCAGGGCTTGCTCTGGGATGTGCTGTGCTCACAGTGGTGTGTGCGTTATGTGCAGGTGACTGATGTCTGTCTGTTTCCCCATTGTTTGCAGATACATCCACGGCCACGGAAGGGGACAGCTCCACGGACCAGGAGGAGCCGGAGAGCCAGACTGGGTCAGCAGCCGAGGAGTGGTCGGAGGGACCCAGTGGCACGGAGGGCGAGGGGAGCCACACCGAGGAGTCCTCAGCAGCATCCACCTCAGCTGAGGACCAGAGCAACTCGGAGGATGACTCCCTTGTGGAGGCGGGTGTCAGCAGCCACCACACCCCAGCTAGTGTTGCTGTCCCCGCCACCACCAGCACCACCACCGCCCTCCCATCGGCTCCCATTCCCCAGGTCCGTGGAGGCTCCCATGTCCGGGAGCGTGTCTCCTTTGGGCCAGGCACCGCACCCCCTGCCCCTGTGTCCCCTGCTGCCCTGAGTGAGGAGTCTGTGTACCTCCTTCGCCAGCTCCATGTAGGGCAGACAGCCATGCTGAGTGTCCTCCATGCGCACACCGCGCTGTTGACTCAGCTGGTGTCGTTCATGGAGGGCATCTCATCGGGCATGTCTGACCTACAGAGGGGCAATAGGTCCATGGACTCCTCCCTGACGGCAGCAGTGTCCCTCCTCAAACGGTCCCTCACCCCTCCTGCCTCTGCTCCATCCACACTCCCCAGCACCTTACCCATCCCAGGCACACACACACTGGCACACACCAGCACACACACATCCAGCACACTGACACACACGCCAATGACAAAACGCACACGCACGCACATTCAGGGGACTGAAGCCAGACTCACAGGGGATGGGGCCCTGGAACACACACACGCATCCACATGCACTGCGCAGTCCTCAGTTCCCTCTCCCTCCAAAGCACCCTCCCTTGCCTCACCTGCAACCCCAAAGTCACAGCAGCTCTTCCTCTGTGACCTCGGCCTCTTCCCCACCGATGAAGCTGCTCCAGCATCCCGGGGGAAGAGGAAGCCCACCCACACGGAGCAGAGTGCCCCTCGCCCCCGGACACCCTCCCCCAGGCGCAGACGGACTGAGGCCCCCACCCGCAAGTCCCCCGGAGTGCTAAGAGCAAGACCCCGCCACCGCCCTGCAGCTCAGGCACAAGGTCTCCGTCCTCCATCCCTCAGTCCCCCACTGCACAGGTGCCCCCACCACACCCTGCCCCAGGTTCCCCCACCCACAGATATACCATCCCCAAGATGCTCCGGCCTTCTCCCCCTGCCACTTGCTCTCCCAGCACCACACCCCCGCTGCGCTTGTCTGTGCCACTGATGTGGTGAGGGTGTCCCCCCTCTGTCCAACCCACCTTGCCTGTTCCCCATTCTCCTCCCCTGGAGGTAGGCACTGCAGTGGAGTCCACTACCGCCCTGTCTGACTTGGGCACTGCAGTGGCGGACCTGTCCACCCCATCTGCAGGGTCCACTGCAGTTGTGCCGGCACCCACGACATCTGTGTCATGCCCACCAGTTGTGCCGGCACACACCATGTCAGACACCTCCACTGCAGTTGTCAGTGGCTCTCCAGCACCCACCACCCCTTCCCTGACTCCCCCTGGTGAGCCCTGATCCTGTCCCTGCGGTGCCTGGCCTGCCCCCCGGTTGCCCCTCCTAGTGGATTGTCCCTGGTATTGTGCAGGCATGCGTAGGGTGACATCTGCCAGTGTCACCCTGTTTGAACTTTGACAATGGACTGGCCATTGGCCTTTGCTCTTTTTCAGGACTTCGTTTGGCCTCAACACATATGCTGAATAAAGCAACTTTCTTTTCTCTAGTGCTCATGCTTCAGATGTACATGTTGTTGGTGCAGCTAACCATGCCCTTGCTGCAGTGATGGTGATATCTGGTCTCATGATTATGAAGTGTTACTGTGCAGGAACCCATGTGGTCCAGGGGGAATGTGTCCTATCATGTGGTGTATCCATGTCATCAATAGCAGCATCTGAGGGTGTCATGTGTTCAGTATTTGGCAATGGGTTTCCTACTTACATTGGCAATTTCATATCTGTGGCTTCCACCCCTGCACATCTGTTGTGCCTGCCATCGTTGCATTTGTCTACTTCCCTGACCGTGTTGCCATCTCCAGTGGACATGCAGGTTTGGGCATCAATGGGGAGGGACTCATCCGTGTAGTCAGTGCAACATTGCTATACAAGTGTGTTGGATCTGTGCTGATGATTCCGTTGGCACATCCATGACCAGGCTGATGTGATGGGAGCCCTCATTTGGTGCTAATTGTTGATTGTGTGACCAAGTGCTCAGCTGACATGATGGGGCCCTACTGAGGCAACATATGGCACAGCTTTCCTCACACAGGAGTGGAGTCCCCTCATGGCAGTGTGTACACGTGTGACATTGCCTGCGCCCAAGGTGTGTGTTGTATGTGCATGTCTGTGTGTTCACTTCCATTCATCTGCGCATGCTGTGATCCCTAGTGTTGTACCTGTTTGTGATGCTTGCTGACTTGAGCTATGTTCCCCCAAAGTCTTCTCCCTGTGTTCTCTGTGATGTGGGTGCATGGCACATTACTGGTCATCAGGGTGTCACCCATAGGTGTGTTTGCTGTCAGGGCAGAGTTTGTGTGCTGACGCAGATGGGTCACAGTCAGGTTTCCCTTTGGCACTTGTTGTTTGCCCCTGTCATGTGATTTCCAGTTTGTGTTATCTTTCAGTGATTGTGACACGTTGTGTGTGTGACTGCTGGCACTCCTTAGGGTCCGGGCTGCAATGTTGGTTGTTGTCTATGTGTGTTCTTTGTGGGTGACCTTGGCTTCTTCATTGGTGTGTGACTGTGGCTGGGATCCCATTGGTCGGTGTGGTATTGCCGTCATGTCCATGTACAGCGTAGTGTGCAGTGTGTCAGACATTCAGGAGTCTTGTTGAGTGTCCATGTGTGATGTGTTTCTACACCTTGGTTCCCACCCACCACCCTGGAATAGTAATGGGTGCATGTGCAATGTCACCAGTGCATGTGTACTTCACTGCTGCACATTGTTGGAGGTCGAGGGGTGTGGTCTTGAGTGTGTGCAGATGAGAGTTGTTGCCCGGCTAGTCCCCTGCCTCCATGTTGGCCTTGGCTTACTGGCCATGCTGATTGATTTGTGCTTGTGTAGGTGTGATGGTAGTTAGTTGCTCAGGACACCTGACTGTGGTTCACAGTGTGAACGACATTTAGCTTTGTCATCACAGTGGTATTTTTCTTCAGCCCAGGGTCACCACATTGTGGGGGCCCTGGGGGTGGTGCTGTGGTGTGTCTGTGACTTGCTGTGTCAGTTGTTGTTCCTACGTGCCTGTGTGACATGTGTGTTTTGTGCTCCCTCTCACCTGTCAATGCCTGCTTGCCCACATAGGGGATTTGGATCCATGAGTTACCTTAGTGTGGCAGTGTATGCACATCTGTATGATTGGTATTCAGCTCTCCTCATGTGTTGTGTTGTTGCCTGGGGACACTGGCACCCCCACCCCTCACCTGCTGTGTATGATGACAGTGTTGGTCTGCCTGTTTGTGTTTGTGCATCTGCACCACTGCATTGGCATATCTTGGGTGTGCCATTGGCTGTATGTTGTTTGGTGTGTTTCCCCTGCTGTCCCTGGGACTCCTAGGTCATCGGTCAGCACAGTGATCATGGTTTGTGTGTCCCATTGCTGCCATGGTATGGTATCTGTTCACCTCACATCTGCTGTCTCCACAGGGTATCTGCATTTGTGTGCCCATTGGTGCAAATATGTGGGTCTGCATTCTGATGGTCACTTCTGTCATTGTGTTATTGATGACTGTTGACGGTCTCAGCCCCCATGGGTGTTGTTTGTCTGCACATGGCCAAGGGAATGTTTCATTTGCACTGCAGTATTTGGCTCCCCCAATTTATGTTGCAATGGGACACATACACTACTTTGCCACAGATGAGTTTTTGGTTCTGTGACCAGGAATGATCCATGCAGTTTGGCAGTTGCAGCTCTTTCTTTGTCAACAATTACCTTTTGGTCACTGTGATGATGAGGGTGTAGACCCCATTGCCACAATGGTCAAAATGTGCTTCAGCTATGGACCCCACACTTGCCTTTTGGTCACTGTGATGATGGGGGTTTAGGCCCCATTGCCACAATGGTCATGGGCTGCTTGCATTGTGGGTGCCACACACATATATGTGTGGCACATGTGCTAGGGGGTCACATTGTATGTTCAATGTCATGTTCGGTGTTGTAGGCATTTGACACAGCCTGCTCACACGCTTGTCATGGTGGTGGGGGGATGTCTTAATCTTGCATTCCCTAGGTTGTGGTGTGCTTGTTGTGTCATGCATTGTCCATCCTATGAGTGGGGGTGGTAGTAGTGGTAGGCATCCAGCCCCCCTGGCTAAGGGTGGTAGTAGTGGTAGGCTTCCTGCCCCCTTGGCTAAGGGTGGTAGTAGTGGTGGGCATCCTGCCCCCCCTGGGTGAGGGTGGTAGTAGTGGTGGGCATCCTGCCCCCTGGCTAAGGGTGGTAGTAGTGGTAGGCATCCAGCCCCCTGGCTAAGGGTGGTAGTAGTGGTGGGCATCCTGCCCCCTGGGTGAGGGTGGTAGTAGTGGTGGGCATCCTGCCCCCCTGGGTGAGGGTGGTAGTAGTGGTGGGCATCCTGCCCCCTGGGTGAGGGTGGTAGTAGTGGTAGGCATCCTGCCCCCTGGCTAAGGGTGGTAGTAGTGGTGGGCATCCTGCCCCCCTGGGTGAGGGTGGTAGTAGTGGTGGGCATCCTGCCCCCTGGGTGAGGGTGGTAGTAGTGGTAGGCATCCTGCCCCCCTGGCTAAGGGTGGTAGTAGTGGTGGGCATCCTGCCCCCCTGGGTGAGGGTGGTAGTAGTGGTAGGCATCCTGCCCCCGTGGGTGAGGGTGGTAGTAGTGGTAGGCATCCTGCCCCCTGGCTAAGGGTGGTAGTTTTTGGTTCTGTGACCAGGAATGATCCATGCAGTTTGGCAGTTGCAGCTCTTTCTTTGTCAACAATTACCTTTTGGTCACTGTGATGATGAGGGTGTAGACCCCATTGCCACAATGGTCAAAATGTGCTTCAGCTATGGACCCCACACTTGCCTTTTGGTCACTGTGATGATGGGGGTTTAGGCCCCATTGCCACAATGGTCATGGGCTGCTTGCATTGTGGGTGCCACACACTATATGTGTGGCACATGTGCTAGGGGTCACATTGTATGTTCAATGTCATGTTCGGTGTTGTAGGCATTTGACACAGCCTGCTCACACGCTTGTCATGGTGGTGGGGGGATGTCTTAATCTTGCATTCCCTAGGTTGTGGTGTGCTTGTTGTGTCATGCATTGTCCATCCTATGAGTGGGGGTGGTAGTAGTGGTAGGCATCCAGCCCCCTGGCTAAGGGTGGTAGTAGTGGTGGGCATCCTGCCCCCCTGGGTGAGGGTGGTAGTAGTGGTAGGCATCCTGCCCCCCGTGGGTGAGGGTGGTAGTAGTGGTAGGCATCCTGCCCCCCTGGCTAAGGGTGGTAGTAGTGGTGGGCATCCTGCCACCCCTGGGTGAGGGTGGTAGTAGTGGTAGGCATCCTGCCCCCTGGCTAAGGGTGGTAGTAGTGGTGGGCATCCTGCCCCCCTGGGTGAGGGTGGTAGTAGTGGTGGGCATCCTGCCCCCCTGGGTGAGGGTGGTAGTAGTGGTGGGCATCCTGCCCCCTGGGTGAGGGTGGTAGTAGTGGTAGGCATCCTGCCCCCTGGCTAAGGGTGGTAGTAGTGGTGGGCATCCTGCCCCCCTGGGTGAGGGTGGTAGTAGTGGTGGGCATCCTGCCCCCCTGGGTGAGGGTGGTAGTAGTGGTGGGCATCCTGCCCCCTGGCTAAGGGTGGTAGTAGTGGTAGGCATCCTGCCCCCTGGCTAAGGGTGGTAGTAGTGGTAGGCATCCAGCCCCCCTGGTTGAGGGTGGTAGTAGTGGTAGGCATCCAGCCCCCCTGGCTAAGGGTGGTAGTAGTGGTAGGCATCCTGCCCCCCTGGGTGAGGGTGGTAGTAGTGGTAGGCATCCTGCCCCCCTGGGTGAGGGTGGTAGTAGTGGTGGGCATCCTGCCCCCCTGGCTAAGGGTGGTAGTAGTGGTAGGCTTCCTGCCCCCCTGGGTGAGGGTTGTAGTAGTGGTGGGCATCCTGCCCCCCTGGCTAAGGGTGGTAGTAGTGGTAGGCTTCCTGCCCCCCTGGGTGAGGGTGGTAGTAGTGGTAGGCATCCTGCCCCCCTGGGTGAGGGTGGTAGTAGTGGTGGGCATCCTGCCCCCTGGGTGAGGGTGGTAGTAGTGGTAGGCATCCAGCCCCCCTGGCTAAGGGTGGTGGTAGGCATCCAGCCCGCCCTGGGTGAGGGTGGTAGTAGTGGTAGGCATCCAGCCCCCCTGGGTGAGGGTGGTAGTAGTGGTAGGCATCCAGCCCCCCTGGGTGAGGGTGGTAGTAGTGGTAGGCATCCTGCCCCCTGGCTAAGGGTGGTAGTAGTGGTGGGCATCCTGCCCCCCTGGGTGAGGGTGGTAGTAGTGGTGGGCATCCTGCCCCCCGTGGGTGAGGGTGGTAGTAGTGGTAGGCATCCTGCCCCCTGGCTAAGGGTGGTAGTAGTGGTGGGCATCCTGCCCCCCTGGGTAAGGGTGGTAGTAGTGGTAGGCATCCTGCCCCCCGTGGGTGAGGGTGGTAGTAGTGGTAGGCATCCTGCCCCCTGGCTAAGGGTGGTAGTAGTGGTGGGCATCCTGCCCCCCTGGGTGAGGGTGGTAGTAGTGGTAGGCATCCTGCCCCCCGTGGGTGAGGGTGGTAGTAGTGGTAGGCATCCTGCCCCCTGGCTAAGGGTGGTAGTAGTGGTGGGCATCCTGCCCCCCTGGGTGAGGGTGGTAGTAGTGGTAGGCATCCTGCCCCCTGGCTAAGGGTGGTAGTAGTGGTGGGCATCCTGCCCCCCTGGGTGAGGGTGGTAGTAGTGGTAGGCATCCAGCCCCTCCTGGCTAAGGGTGGTGGTAGGCATCCAGCCCGCCCTGGGTGAGGGTGGTAGTAGTGGTAGGCATCCAGCCCCCCCGGGCTAAGGGTGGTAGTAGTGGTGGGCATCCTGCCCCCCTGGGTGAGGGTGGTAGTAGTGGTGGGCTTCCTGCCCCCCTGGGTGAGGGTGGTAGTAGTGGTGGGCATCCTGCCCCCCTGGGTGACGGTGGTAGTAGTGGTAGGCATCCTGCCCCCTGGCTAAGGGTGGTAGTAGTGGTGGGCATCCTGCCCCCCTGGGTGAGGGTGGTAGTAGTGGTGGGCATCCTGCCCCCCTGGGTGAGGGTGGTAGTAGTGGTAGGCATCCTGCCCCCTGGCTAAGGGTGGTAGTAGTGGTGGGCATCCTGCCCCCCTGGGTGAGGGTGGTAGTAGTGGTGGGCATCCTGCCCCCCTGGGTGAGGGTGGTAGTAGTGGTAGGCATCCTGCCCCCTGGCTAAGGGTGGTAGTAGTGGTGGGCATCCTGCCCCCCTGGCTAAGGGTGGTAGTGGTGGTGGGCATCCAGCCCCCTGGGTTGGGGTGGTGGCGCGCATTCAGGCCCCTGTGTGCATATGTGGCATTGGTGATGGGCATCCCGCCCCTATGGTGCTGCTGTTGCAAGTATATTCAGATTCCCAGTGTATGTGTGTGATGTGTCGTGTACGTGTTGTATGTGTTTTGTGGTTGGTGTCTGACTTACCTTCTGCGCCGTACTCGTCCGTGCCTGTTCCGGTAGTAGATGTAGAATATTGGTATGATCGGGACGAAGGGATTCATGGTTGGTTCGTGTCGTTCGTCCTTCTCGTTGCTTCGCGTCGTCCTCGTCGCTTGGCTTCGTCCTCGTCGCTTCGCTTCGTCCTCGTCGCTTCGCGTCGTCCTCGTCTGTGCTGTGTTCGTCTCGTAGCCGTGGATCGTGTTGTGGCGCGATTCGGAGCTTATGTGCGCCTCTCCCGGATGCTTTGACGTGCCGTGCGTAGCGACGGGTTCGGCGCGTACGGAAAGCGCATCGTACTTGTCCGGCCGGACGGGGCTGCATTTTCCCTTCCGTGCGACTCGATTCGGCGTTTCCGGATTCGCCTCGGTCGGAGAACAGGACCTGGTTTGGGTGAGTACGGCTCGGCCGGAATTTTTGCTGTTGTGCGCATCGTACTTGCTCGTTCGGTGTGCTGTACGGATCGGTCGGGAAACTGGCTTTCGCATGGCTTTTTTCCCGACCGAATGGTATTGGGTGCGCCTCCGACCGAGATCGGAATCGACCCCTTAGTCTTAGTTTAATTAGTCTAATAGCTGATTTAAAAAAAAAAAAAAAATACCAACAGCTGAACATGCAGAATTGAGAGCATCTGTAAAAACAATAAAGCAGGTCTGCGTTTGGTAAAACCAAATTATTTTTAACAAGGGAATCAGGACATGCCTAATTTGTTTGTAAAAATCACAGCGTAGCTCAAAATGCATATGGAATGACTAGTGCACAATCAATCACGATTGTCTTATGCTGGGCATCCTTAATTTCGAGAAACAAATGCGCAGCAAGCCAATTACTGCACATTTTACATCTTAAAACATATTTAGAGAAAAGAAGGAAATATCCATCAGAAACAGAAATCCTCTAAAAGGGATTGTCTCCTACTTTATCACCCGCCCTTAAATGGTGTTGGTTCTCTGTTCAACGTGCAGAGTAGAAACTTCCAGTGTTCTGCATTTCAACCTCTGTCAAGTCCAAAACAGACACACTAGTGTGCAATCCATATTTGGCTGGTCCTGACTGACTATTATTGGTGGGTGTAGGCACACGCACACAAACATACACACACACACACACACACACAAACATATATAAACTTTTAAATAAACATTTATATAAACTTAAGCAAATAAAAACAAATGTAATGTTTTTTGTAAAAAAACAAACATAATTCATTACTATTGCATTTGGCATATTTTCTACTTTTATTAACAATTTTTAAAAAGTTTTTTAACATTAATTACCTTGTCGATATACATGTTTTCAACATATTTCTAACATGTTTTAGTATATATTAAATAATTGTATATATTTCATACTATTATTTAATTTATACTTTACAATTTTGTAACATTTTTAAACAACATTTTTGCCATGTTTTACATTTTGATTATTTTTAATTTTTTAAAACATTTATATAACATTTTAACATTATTTCCCATTCATTTCTATGGGGCGATAGTATTTTTTTTAGTTTCATTTAGTGGCCATTTTTTTTTACCGGTAGTTATTATTTTGTAATCTATTTGTGTTATTTTTAGACAATTTTCCCGGAACCAGGTCTCGGTAAGGTGCTGCTGTTAATAGGAACAGGTAAATCCTTTTTAAGGATTTTTAAGTGTTTTGAGGGTAGGACGTTTTCAGGGGGAGGTTTACGTGTTACTTATGGTTTTGATTGTGGGTTTTGGTGTATTTAGATGTATTAATATTATTGTTTTTTACTAGTTAGTAGTTTTGGGTTTTTGTATGCTATTTTAGAAATGTATCATTATGTTATGCTTGATTGTGTTATGTTATATATATTTTGATGATCAAGTGTAATATATATATGTTTTGGGAAATGTAATTTGTTTTGCAGTTGATTTTTGTACTTTACAGATTTTTCTCTACAAACGGGTCCAACGGGTATTGAGAGTTTCCATTTTTTTTAAAGGAAATCTACTTTGGTTTATAATAAATGAATGTTTTTTACTTTGATTTCCATTATGTCTGGTTTCCTGGAGCGTTTAATTTTTTTAAACACTTTTTTTTTTTTTTTAATGGTTTCAACATACTTTGGATAGCTTTGAGGGGTTTGTATTGGATTCGTGTTATTTTTGCATTTTTTGGGGGGCTTTTTGGACAATATTTTTCCAGTTTTTGGTGGATTACTAGTTTTTTACTAGGTGGACACAGAGGAAGATCTACAGCTACAGAACAGTATCTTTTATTTATTTAATTTCTTTTGGGTGTGAAATGTGATATTGTACTGTTTGCATAAATGTTATGTGTTTGTTCTTTGGAATTGTATGTTTTATGTGTTATAATTAGTTTACGTAATGGATTAACTTTGTATTTAGTTTCTTTGTTGGTAATGTTTACCTTTTATTAAGAGTAATTTATAAAATATTTTATTATTTCAGTCTCCGTTAGTTTTGAAATAATATTAAATTTTTTCACTGATGTAATTATATATTGTATTTTTATTTATAGAAAAACATGATTTGTTGTTTTACATTTTGTCATACTTTTTTAGGACTTTTGGGGCCCATTACGATACCCGGCGTAAATAAATCCGCCAGGCATGGAAGCGGCAAAAATCCGCCCGCACACACCGCCTGAACACCGACCACGCCATTACGATTACACAAACCGAAAACCGCCATCGGTGGAAAAATCACACAAAATACCGCCCGCCATCGTCCGAGTCGGAGTCAAACCGCCCGCCACGGACGGAAACACGCACGACAACACAAAACCGCCCGCCCACACGGCCGACACACCGCACGTGAAATTACGATCGCACCGCCATGAGCGCGGAAAAACCACAAATATACCGCCCGCCAGCGCAAACAACGCCGATGAGAATCGACACGGCAGAAGCCATGGCGCCAACGTACCTGCACAGAAACCATCCGCACACAAAACCAATAGCACACAACATGGCCAACAAGTCCACACAGCAAGGCACGCACAAATACACAAGCACAGTACACATCCCGAAAACACCCCCCGGACAAACAAAAAATACAAAGGCCAGAACCCCAGACACAACACACCTGAAAACAACAGACCATGAGGACACACCCACATAGGTGAGTACAAAAGCAGCACTCCCACAGACCACAACCCCTTGCTACATTGCAAACCAGAGAGGAGAGGAGAGGACACAGTGACACAGCAAGGAGAGCAGCACACCACAGAAACGCACACATCACTACCACCACCACCACCACCACCACCAAACACCACCACCACCACCACCACCACACCCCGGCACCACAAACCCCCTGCACATTACACAACACACACCGCACCAGCACCACAAACACCATGGCACCACAAAGGATGCCCAAGTTCACGCCCATGGAGCTGACGGTCATGGTCGACGAGATCATCAAGGTGTACCCACAAATCTATGGGAACATGGTCCAGCACACACCACTAGCCACCAGAAACAGAATGTGGAACCGGATCGTAGACCAGGTCAATGCAGTCGGGACCCTGCCCAGGAACAGAGTCGAGATTAACAAACGTTGGAATGACGTCAAGAGCCTGGTCAAGAAGAAGGAGGGCAAAAACAGAGAGCTGGCTGCCGTCACTGGCGGAGGGAATCCCGCGCTCTTTAAGACCTTCAAAGCGTGGGAGGAGAAGGTGCGAGTCGTAATACATCCGGAGATCCTCGCCGGATTAGCAGGAGGAGTGGAGGCTGGTAAGTACAAACTAATGTATACCAGCACACCGCTATGTACTCACATGCGCAACTACCATGCCACAGCTCCCAGGGACAAACACCCCCATGTCCAGCACACAATACACAACACATCACACACACATGCAACAGACACTACCACACACAGCCCAAACCGAACAACTGTAAGATGCGTGGGGACATGTGTACACTCAGCCAGCCACGTAACCACCAACAGGTCCCCAAATATGCCAGAAGCGCCACAACGAGCACCCACCACACCCATGTGTCCGCCACAGCTGCACTAACCGACAAGTAACAGGTAAGTGGCAGGAACACAAAGTGCAGTGGGTGGGAGGGTGGACAGCCCAAGTACAACACACACCAGGCCCCAGTCCCACAGCACAGCAAGGAGGAGCATCCCCCACACCCCACAGCCACGTGTCAGCCACCGCAGTGCACAACGACAGCCGAAAGGCAGACATCACGGTCCACAGCAATCGGTGTCAGTGGGTGTCCAGCCACCCCCACGACCCACAACACCCCCCACCCCCACAGACCTGCAACATGGAGCACCCCCGCTTAGAGCCATGTGGCATCCAGTACAGTGCACGCACGAACAACTTGCAGGTGGGAAACTGGACAGGGCTGGATTACTGGAGGCATGAGGACCATGACACGACCAACACATGGGACATGTCACGTAGCAGACGAACACGCAGCACCGCCCACCGTCACGAACAAGTGAACAATGTGCACACGGACATGAACAACAGACTCACACCCCACATGACCCATCACAGACATAGCAACACCCAAGGAGCCACGTCTGCATGCACAAGCCACACTGAATATAGTCCCACACGGCAGCCACTGTGCAACTCATCACACACAACCGAAACACCATTGAAGTCCTGTCCATGTAGCCCCTACTGCCTGTCAACCACACACCCCACAACTACGCCTATGTAAGACAAACAACACTAGACGCAACAGAGCGGAACAACAGAAATGCACACGAACACCACTGAACCCATCAAATTCACAGACACACCATGCACATACAACATACCATCCATCCCATCCGTCAGCCCCAGTCTCATGAAAGGCATGTCATCCGCACAGCTGCCACACATACAGCAGTCACGCTAAGACACATGCCCATGACCAACCATGTGCCAGAAGTCAATTAAGCGCACGACACACTGTGAGCAACAACACACAACATGGGCCACACCCCCCCGAGCACTGCAGTGATGCACATGGCACAGGGCAGCACGCACACCAAGGAGATGGGACAACTGCAATACGTTGGCTGGCACACAACTATCACTCACTCATAACGATGCGTCCAATGCCATGTCCAGTAATCACAACAGACAGCAAATATGCAGGCCATGTCAAGCATGCACACACCTCAAACCATGCACTGTCATGCTGCCACAACACATGTCACGTTCGGCACCCATGGCTCACAGCATGTACCCCAAAAGCATATCCCCTCCCAAATGCGAATCTGGGGCATGGCCCCCATGTTGCCATATGCGTTCCTAAGCGTTCCATTTGAACCCCAAAAGCATATCCCCTCCCAAATGCGAATCTGGGGCATGGCCCCCATGTTGCCATATGCGTTCCTAAGCGTTCCATTTGAACCCCAAAAGCATATCCCCTCCCAAATGCGAATCTGGGGCATGGCCCCCATGTTGCCATATGCGTTCCTAAGCGTTCCATTTGAACCCCAAAGCATATCCCCTCCCAAATGCGAATCTGGGGCATGGCCCCCATGTTGCCATATGCGTTCCTAAGCGTTCCATGTGAACCCCAAAAGCAAAGTACAAACCAGACCCAGGATGGGCCAGGAGCCCGCATACACCAGAGTCACAATGAGTAGGGGCACAGCAACACACCCATCGGCATGGCCAATCCGTCCCATGCCACATGTGCACAGCACACAGTCCCATTGCCTAGCACACACAACTACAGATGCCACAGCCACACACTCGCCTCCGGGAAACCCATGTACGAGATTGCACGAACTGCCAATGTCAGACGACAAATACATACTTCGCCAGGTGCAACACAATAACAAATCTCATTCTCTCCACAGGTGACGAACTGCCGGATGCTGGGGATGGAGACAGCAGCCAGCACAGCCAGCCCACAAGCCCCCAACGAGGACACACGGATCTGGAGGATCTGTCATCCTCTTCGGACACGGACCACCAAGCAGGCCCATCTGGCGTGGCAGGGCCCAGCCGCTCCCCAGGACCCCTCCTACCCACCAACCCATCATCCAGGGATGCTGAACAGTCCCAGCCCCCTGCTGCCACTGTCGTTGCGGCCACACCCACGGTCATTGCAGCCACTACCACTGCCGCAACCGCCACCATCGCCGCACCGACCACCACCGCCACCACCACCACCACGTCTTCGCTGGCACCAGCCCCAGCGCAGGTGGTGGCCCGGCCGACTGGATCCACCCTGGGAGCCACAGCGAGGACCGTGGTGTGCAATGTGGCTAGTGGGCAGGCCGGTGGCAGCAGGACTGGTAGGAGGAGCAGGGTCAGGGAAACGCCAGCCTCCCCTGGGAGCCATGCCCTGCCTCAAATGGCCAGAGTCCTTGGGGCCTATGAAGAGGCCCAAGGACAATGGGCCAGGTCTGCTACAGACACGCGGGAGGTGCTGGGGGTGCTGAGGTCCATGGACGCCCATATGGGCCAATTCGTGTCCCGTATGGACCAACTCGTGGACCTCATGGGCCAGCTGGTGGTGGCGGTGGGGTCACAGGCAAGGCCAGCAACACCACCTCCGCCACCACCTGCTAGGGCGCAGGGTCGGGCAGCAGTGTCCACTTCCCCTGCGTCCACAGCCAGTGAGCACACCTCACCCACCACCAGCAGGTCGCCACCACACACCCCCCTCCCAAACGTGGAAGGGGCCGTCCGAAGAGGAAACAGATCTCCCGGGAGGACTTCGCACGCTCCAGTCGCAAGTGAGGCAGCCAGCCAGCCTTCCGCCAGCCTTCCTTGACCAGCCACTGCATTGACTTGCTCTACGATCCCACTCCACACAGCCATCTGGATGGCATGTGTGTGTTGGACTATGGACATAGAACCAGTGGGTACACCCTGAGCTTCACGCAGCCATGACCGACAGCTCATTGTCACTGCACGCACCACTTTTGTCATCACCTTACACACAATCACATGTCACAGTTTGTAATAAATGCACCTTTTTCACTAACTGCTGTTTGTGCCCTGTGTTTTATTTGTACGGAATACAACGGCCACCTTGGGCGGAAAGGCACCTGATGCGTGGCATGGCAATGGAATCCGGAGGGCCTGTAGGGACCTAGGGGTGGGAGACAGAACAGGAGCACATTCAATGAGTGTGTCACACACCCATCACACAGTACATGTCAACAACTACAAGCAATGTACACACATCGCACAGAGCAATAGGGCACAATGCCACAGTCACCAACAGTGGCATACTACCCTGGCCATGGAGCGTTGACACACTGCACGCAGTGAACATACGGCCACCCTGACACAGCACACACACACCTGCACAGATACAGACACATCATCCGTCGTACATGGACACTCACCGTCAAGTGAAGTAGCGGGCGATGAGCTGCTGGCGCACATTCCCAGCTTCCTCCTCTCCGCTGTCCACCTCACTCGAGCTGTCCTGGTCTGCGGGCTGGGGCCCTGGTTGATCTCCGTCATCCACAATGAGGGGGATCTGCTTCCGAATGGCCAGATTGTGCAGCATGCAGCACGCCACCACTATCTGGCACACCTTCTGTGGGGAGTACGCCAGTGCACCCCCGGTGCGGTCCAGGCACCTGAACCTGGACTTGAGGAGGCCAAAGGTACGCTCGACCACACGTCTGGTCCTCCCATGTGCCTCATTGTATCGATCGTCTGCTGGGGTGCGAGGATTCCTCAATGGACTGAGCAGCCATGCCCCATTCGGATACGCAGAGTCACCTGGGTGTGAGGGACACAGAGAACCATTGCTATTCCAACTGGACAGGGGACAGCATCGCACAACCAGCACGCTACACCACTCCACATACTCACCGACAATACAGCCACGATCCTGTTGCAGATTGGCCATCAGTCGTGGCAAGATGCTGTTGCGCATTATGTGTGCGTCATGGGCCGAGCCTGGGAACTTTGCACACACGTGGGTGATCACCATGTCCGCAAGGCACACCACTTGCACATTCAGGGAGTGCGTGTGCTTCCTGTTGCGGTACAGGTGCTCAGTGGCCTGTGGTGGAACAAGGCCAACATGTGTGCAGTCAATGGCTCCCACGACGTGTGGGATTCTGCCAAGGGCATAGAATGCACCCTTCACTGCCGCCAATTCACGAGCCCTGGGGAATCTGATGTACCTGTTCCGGTACAGCATCATGGCTGCCAGTACATCCCTCAGCACCTTGCTGAACATGGGCTGGGACATCCCTCCTCCACTGCCCACTGTGTGCTGGAATGACCCAGTGGCGAAGAAATGCATGGCGGCCATCACCTTAGCCGTGGGGGTGACAGCAGTCGGATACACCCTGCGGGGACGGAGATGGGGCTCTAACATGGCACACAGTCGATGCAGGGTTGGCCTGTCCAGCCGAAACTTCCTTATGACCTCAGTATCCTCCATGTCCGCCAGCAATTGGTATGGGCGGTCAATGTTCGGTCTCCGCCTGGGTTAAATGGCAGAGGACACATGTCAAAGCAACACGGCACATAGCAATTTCGCATACACATCACTGACATGACTGAGCAAGCACATGAGCCACAGCCCAGCTGTCAAGCTGGGACGGCACGGCCACAATACACTTACACAGGTCTCCCAACAATGGCAATGGCAAGTGAGACATACCACTGCCATGTGCATGCACATGGGGATCTAGGCCCCAATGACTTGCGGGGCGTGCTGATGGGGACTGACTGCATATTCGTCAAGCGGCAACGCCACGGCAACATGAGTGTCTGCTGAGCATGGAACTGCTTCCGAGGCTGGATGAGTATGGCACACGACGACGACGATGTGGGCACGGGCTGAGCGGCCAATACAAGTGGGACCTGTGGCACGAGGGGATATGAGACAGTAGTAGGTGTCAGCACTGCACCCTATGTACAGCACTGTACGGATCACAGCTCCCGAAACATTGACTGGTGTCCACATTGACAGCCCCATGCCAAGACGGCTGTGTGCTTGCAGTCACACGTCACAGGTGAGAGGTTACATTGCACGTGCCAGGTGGCAGACGTACATAGTGGGAGCTGGCATGTGTGTGCATGTGTCTACTGTTCAGGATCCACCAGATGGGCGCTGACTCTGTACTGACCATTGGACACAGCATGTTCCGTGGAAGGCTTGTGTGTGTGGGATGGTGGCACTGGATGTGCCTCCGTTGGGTGGGGGGCCATGCACAGGGCGGGTACGTCGATGATTGCGCATTGTTGGTCACGGTGGGTGCACCAACTAAGATGTGTTGCCCTGTGTTCAATTCCTATGTCCGCATGATGATGGACTGTGGATGTGGGCAGACTACACATTGGTCGATGTGCTGTCTATATGCATGTGCCTTCACACCAGGCACAGCTGCCCCTGCACATTTGACCCCTGCTGGACTCGCTGCTGGGTCTGTGGAGCTGATGCACCTTCTGCGCGTGGGGCGGACAGCTCTCCTCACTTCCCTCATTGCGCATGTCATGTCTTTGCCGCAGGTGACATGGATCATGGAGGGCCCACATGTACGCGTGGGTAGGCTACACATGATTGTTCACTGGTCGCCACCCCCAGTCAGTGTTTCGAATGGGAAGGTTGTCGTGCTGGTGGTATGTTCGATGTGGCGGATGGGCGGGCCTAGGTGCGGGCTTACATTCCGGACATGGGGGGTAGTTGGATTGGCGACTAGTTGCAGTACACACGGGACACGTCTCTTCCTTTCCACATCTGGGTCATCCCTTGTACTAACTGACAGTGATACAGTCATCTTCGCCCCAGCCCTCATGTCCTCCCTCGCCCCCCAATATGCATGCTCACCTGCGAGGCTAGCGCTTGCACAGGCAGCCCCAAGCTCGCACCAGAGAGGGCAAGGAGTGTATGTGTGGGTCCAGGGTATGATGTGTGGCGGGACGCCGTCCACCTGCGTGGTGCCCCAAATGGAGACCCGGCCTGCATGGACTATGCATCACAGTCTTCGCCTTCCGGATCCGCCACCTGCGACACCCAGTGGCTGTGGCTGCCCTTGCGGCCATGCCGCGTCCGTCTGTGGCTGATGGCCCACACATTCACTCTTTGGCCTCTCTGGGGAGGGCTCGGGGGTGGTGGCGCACGCGCTTGCACTTAGTCGCAATGGCATGTGGCGTGGTTGGTATGATGGGCAATGGATGGGATGGTGCGAGCCACCTCGCGTGACGTCAGTGCTGCTCATGCTGTGGTGCGTCCCCCCTACACTTCCATCTGACTTGTGCCATGCTAGACGTTGAGGTTCTATTGCCTGCGTGATATGACCAGGAGGAGCGCGAGGAGACCTCTCACACACCATGCTCCACTGCCATCCCGTGCCCTGTATCGCCTGTGCGGATTGACTATGTTGGGGTTACACCTGGTCGACTGGGGCTGTGTGTGCCTTGTCAAGGGGCATGGCGGGCGCACAACAGGATCCAGCTTGTCCACAGAGGGTGGGCTGAGGTGCGCCTGGTACCGCTTTGTACGTGTGCCCGGCTGCTGTGCACACACGTGTTCACTCCCCCCGACAGGTGTCCTCTCACAATGCCCAGGGAAGCGGTGGTGTACTGTTCATGACCCCTCCCAACACGGCGTGCTCCAACTTGGCATGTGCGCATCTACCTGTCGCACCCACCCACCTGAGCACTGCGTCCATACGACTTCACACGACACATGTGTGTCTTCCACAGTAGTGCTACTCATTTGCGTTGACATCCAATACCAGTGGACTACATGGTCATGTCACGACTGCCGTGTACTTCACATACTCTCATCCTCTCTCATTCGTACTTGTGAAATGAGTCAGCGGAGACAGTTTTGGTTTCAAACATTATATTGAGTCTTCTGTCCTCTGTGATGCAGTATAGTGGACACTACTGGCAGCGGAATACATGTTGAGGATATACTGAGCATGATTACAAATGGGATAGGGTGTGGGGTAACATCTGCTTGGCCAAGGCTGTGCTAATGTACATTTACGTATAGCTGCGGAGCTGCGGACTTTGACACAGACGGTATACATGTAGCCTACCAGACCGCTCGGCATCATGGGCACAGTCCATCTCAGTTCCATGTGACAGGTTTGCTGCGGTTGTTCCTCATGCACGCGTGCATGTGAGATGACATCAGGGCATGTGCTTGCGTGCATGCAGCGGCGTGCCACTTGTTGTTGCACTGTGGTGGTTACTGGACATGTCACAGTCACTGGGGTCGTGTTGTTGTTGTATGCACTTGTCGTCCATGCAAAGGTCCTGGTATAGGATTCCCGGGGCGGGGGTGGGAGGGGTGCAGCACCCACAGACTCCAGGCGACCTATTCATGTCCACTGAGCGGTGTGTGTGTCCATGTGCGCTGGATCCATGTCGTGTCCTGGTTGTTCGTGCAGTTCCGTCCATGTGGGTGCGATACACAGAGCCCATGCCACTGCCTCCCACGATGCATGCGGTGTTCCTGGATGTGATGGGGAACAGTGTGCATGTCCCGGTCATATCCGATGTCATGGCGATGTCGTTGATGGTGTGGTTACAGTTGCCGGTCGTTTGGTATGGCTGTTGTGGTGGTGACTGGCCAGTCCGTGCGGAAGCTGAGCATGGGTGCGGGGTTGGACTTCATAGGTCACTCGGGGAACCTGCGTTGTGGTCCGACGTATTTACAGGTTGTCAGGTATGCGATGCCGTCCAGCAGGGCTTCCATGTCATTGGTGGTGTACATGTTTGCCAGCCAATGAAGCGGATGGTGGCTGTCAAGGTGTTGTTCGTAAGTTGTCCCTTGGAGGACCATGATGGGGCATGCTGGGTGACATTCGATGTAGCTGTTCTCGATGATCCGTCGTGTGGAGGCACAGTGGTCCCATTTCAGTGCGGGTGCGATGTTGGCCACATACGCCATGCCCCCATAGGCAGAGCAGGCCCTGTCGTGTGCGTCCAGAGGGAGGAGTAGTGGTAGCAGGTCCGCCTTCAGACATGCCGGGTTGGAGAGGCATATCTCGACGGGATGCTGGTAGGGACACCTCCGACAGTAGAAGACGGGCATGACGCAGCTGAACAATGTGATGCGGTAAGTCAGTCGGTAACTTACGTTCAGCAGGGACAGGAGATCGCATCCCAATGTATGTATCGTGTTGGTTTTGTACAGCTTGAGCTGTTCGGCGTAGTTGGGTAGGTGTGTTGCGGTTGCCATTTCGCAGCGGTTCGTTGAGGTGGCGTGCTCCGGCTGTGTGTGCAGTCTGCAATGTGCACGCTCCGGGGTTGCTGTGAGCTCTGTGTAGTCGTAGGGAGACAGGACTTGTGTTCTGTTGGCTTGTTTGGAGGACACGGGCCCTCTTCCCACATGCTTCTCAGACAGTTCAAGGTCAGTGCTGTGTGACTCCTTCCAATTAACTTGCATGTGGCCGACATGGGGGAGTGTTTTCTTCTTTCTTCCCCGTCCGTTGTGTGCTTCTGTGATATGCGCTATCTGCCCTGTGGTCGGTCTCCTCGGCATGCCTGTGTTGGTCTATTCTTGGACAATGGCTGTATTCACCGGCTTCTGTCGTAGGGCTGTGGTTTCGGAGTTGGAATGGAAGGTCATTCAGTGCTGTCTGCTCTCCCTTGTGTGGGCGGCAGCCTGCCTTTCCGCTCTGCGTTGGGCCTTGTGTGTGGATGTTATTCTTGGGCCACCTGTTGTCGGTCCCCGGGCTCTTTGGTGTTCCGTTTCATGTGTCTTGTTCATATGTGCAGGGTGGTATGGGTTTTTCAGTGTGGTACTGGCGTTCCTCTTCCCGAAGGGGCCCTGCTTCTCCTAGTTGGTGTTGCCGCCGCTGTGTGCTTCGCCATGTTTGTTACACTGGGGTGTGTCCTGCTGTTGCGTGACTTCACTGACATGTGTGCGTCGGTTGTGTGGCGTTGGGTGTTGTCCGTGAATTGGGCGTTGGGGACATGTCTGTGGCAGGCCTGTCACGTGTCATGTGCGTTCGGGGTGGGGCTGATGTGTGTGCTGCTTGGTTGTGTCCCTGTGTCTGTGTGCGACGCATGCATGGCGCTGCGGTTGGCCTCTGCGTTGTGCGCATGTGTGGCGGCGTCATCGGCGATTTGTGGCCGTGACGGGGTGGTTGGTTCCTAGTCCCAGGTGGTGTGTACACATGTGTTCCGCGATGTTAGGATTTGGCCTGTGTGTCATATGTGGATGCAATGGTGGATGTGTAGTGTACACGCGCTGGTGGGGGTTGTCCGCTTTTTCCGCCCTTGCACTGTGTGCGCTGTTTGCGTGCACTTGTTGTGTGTGTGCCTACCAGCGTCTCCGCGGTACGTTGCGTCCTTGGTGGTGCATCAGCAGAAGCATGGGAAGGGCCTGCAGTGCTGGATTCATGCCCAGGGTGCCGCTTCTTCGTTGTCCGTGCTCTGCGTCCGTGTTACCGCCTCTCTTTCACGTGCGGTGTCTCTTGGCCGTGGGAGCCGTTTGTTTGCGGCATCGTAATTTATGCGCCGGGCGGGACGTGTTTCGTCGGACGGTGTGTGTCAGTTGTGCTGCGCCGCTACGTGAACGGGCGCACTTTGATGGCGGACGGTGTTGCTGGCTTGCCGGCGGTGTTTGGCCTGCTTTTCGCATCGTAATTGGGCGGGCGTGTGGACTGCTGCGTGCCGGCGGTAACTGGTGGTTTTTGCATCCGCCAGCACGGCGGTTGTGCTTCCGCCCGCCATCGTAATGAGCCCCTTGGTTAGTTATTATTTATTTTATAAAATGCTTTTGGCTATTACTTCTAAGTAATCTACTCCTTTGTTATTTATGAAGATTTTGACTTTACATTGTAGCATGTCATACATTCTTTTGGTTTGGTTGTTAAGTTTAGGAGCAACTTGGCTAACAGATTGGTCCATTCGTAGTTGTTGGTAGCTTTTCTCTTTTTGTAATGCTTCTATAAATTTATAGAGTGTAGGTTGAGTTCTGCCTAGTGTGGATTGGAAGGCATTGTGCCATCCTTTCACTGCATTGTGTGTGTTGCTTGAGTTTAAAATCCCTTAAAATACAGAAGATAAAAGGTATTTGGCAAAACAGGAACAGTTTGTTTAATTAAACATTACGGCCGGGAGAACAGTTATAGGCACAAGGTCAGAGGACTGTCTCAATTTACATTCAGTATATGTCCTTCTTTTTTACAAAACATGATGGGTTGTAAAAGTTTCCGGCGTACCATATATAGTGAGGAATGTTGGTTGCTGGCTTTGAAATCATAAATTAATTGTCTAATGGTTATTACAGGTGGGTATGGATCTTGCGTGGACATAATGTGGCCAGTGGATAACGTGTCCAGATGTCCGGCCTGGGAAGCGCGTGATCACTACATGTGCTAGGTCCTGATTGGCTATGTGTTCCTAACTCATGTGGCATCCAACTTTTTATGGTGTTACAAGCCATGTGTACTTTATTGGGGCAATCTCCCTTGACCCTTTGTAATGTCGCTGTGCCTATCTGTGGGATTGATCAAGAGTGTACTGCCTGAACGTTTGGCTGCCAGCTACACACCCTCCCACCTGTGACCTATCAATCAGCAATCCCAGGCCTTGGTCTCAGGGCCTGCTTGACTACATATTTGTGAGTCGAGGTTGATGTGGAGTTCACAACGGGTGATTCTGTTAATAAGGACGAGATTTCATTTTCATCGATGAATGCATTGATTTCCATAATTACATTTCCTCCCTCTAGTTGATTCTTCAACTACACTACCTAACTCATGCATTTGGACAGTTACTCTATTTGGAGCATGTTGTTACTTATGCTCGATTTTACATGAAATACCTTCCTATTTACCAGCATTCTTCCCACTTTGAGGACGGCATTTTTACAGCAGGTGATCCCCAATTGTATAACCCCACATACCAATAACAACATAATAATAACTGGCAACAGTGATTTAAATAAATGGGATATCCCTCGTGGGAGCCAGGAGAACCAATTCAAAAACCACTCCTGCTCAGGGGCACCTCCTTCTTTGCACATGTTTCTTTGTTGATTGTGCAGTGCTTGAATGGCAAGCATCAGTGTTCCATTGTCCATGTCATTCCCTGAGATGAACTTACAGCAGGTGGCTCCGATCTTGGCACAGACCCTTCCCTCCATTGCGGTCATTAGGTCCAGTACATAGCGGTGCTGCATTACCATGAGGCGGATTGCTCACATTTCTTCTTTGATGGAATTGAGGCCAACCTCAGTGCTGTTCATCATTTTGAGCATCTCCCACCGGGTAATTTGTAATCAGCAGGCATTCGTTTTTGTCTGCAGGGTGAAGAAGGGTATTGACCCCTCTGCCCCCAGCTGTGCTTCCCTGAACAGTCTAAATTCTTCTGGAATGTCTTTGAATTGTGCCCAGCCAAAATAGTCCACAGCTCTCCTTTCACGAGTTTCATGCAGATTGTCTTTTTCCTTAACGGGTGCTAGTACAAGTCCAATAGCTCTTCTCCAGGAATGACCAGGGCTGGGGTGTGCATGGTGACCAGGGAACACAGTCCCCTCCATCCGGGAACAAGCTGAGTGTAGGCATACTCGCCGCGTTTCCAGTAGTAATCCATCAGCGTGGAGGAACCACATTGCATATCTAGAATATATAATATCACTCTGCAGTTAGCATTCATGCCTATCGGAGGCGCAAGGAGTACAGTGTTAGTTTCCATACAATCAGGGGTTATCCTTTCCCTTCTAACCAAGTGTATCCACCCACCTTGTTGTCCCATATTTCCTGACATGGGGTGGTCATACTTTCATTCAACCCTCCCCCATGTGACCCATTCCCCTTTTATCCCTGAGCTGGACGGCCTTACATAGGAATTCCATGTCTGAAGACCATTTGTTGTTTAAGAAGGCAGCCCCAATTACATTAAAACCCGCCCTTGGTCCACAAACGGATGCTGGAGCAGGTTTGTTTGTGCACTGAGTTGGGTCTTTTGTCACAGCCAAAAATCTTTTATTTGGCAAATCTTGTGGCCATGTGATATCTTCCCCTATTTGGCCCTGCTACCCATCCTGTCCAGCTCGGTTTCGAAACAGTGGGTTCAGTCAGGATGTATAGAGCTGTTGGTTTAGTGACATACCGGGTTATGTTTACAACTACCCTGTGTGGTTCTATCTTGTTGGGTTGAATCTTGTCCCTTATTCTACATAGGTAGAGGTGCATAAGGCATTTTGCTTTCTTGGGGGCTACTTCTTGGGACAAGTAAAGCTTGTCTGCGCCTACCACAGGTGGGATTAATGAATAGACATAACATGATCTGGCTGATACTTGGGAGTCAACTATGGACATGTGCTGGTACCAGGTGTTATGCACAAGGGCGCTGTGCAGTCCGTGTGGGATGCTGGTGATCTGTTTGGTGTAATTGTAGGTTTCGTATGTGAGATCCCTACGCAGGTGTTGTTGTACCCTTTTAGTAAACTTCTTTTGACTTGGCAGTTTCCCTGTAGTGCCCAAGTGTGCAGATCGTGCATAACCATATAAATATACATAACTTTTGTGGCGAACCTGCAATTCTAGGTGTGGGTCCCCTGGGAGTTGTCTGCGCTCCTCCGGTGGCTGTGTTCCTTCTGACCAGTTCATGAAAGTTCCCAGTTTTTAGTTGTAGGGCATGGGTACTCGCAAATATTTTCCCAAGGGCCACACAGTTTGGTCAGTGATGTGACCGAGGGCCGCATCGATGCCAGCAGGGTGGCGATCCGAGGAGGAGGTAAGGTGGGTACAGGGGAAGTGAAGCATATACTTCTAGTAGCTGAATTGCACAATGTGAAACCAGAAAACATGGGATTTATCCCAGCTTCCCCATTTTACCAAATTATGTGTTCTTAGGCATTTGTTTTATTTCACTTTCCCTGCTTTTTCTTTTGTTATCACATATAAGAGGACCTAGAAATGTGCACTGTACAAAACCTTCACCTGTGTTTGATTTAATAAACCTTAATGTTGTTCATGTTTAACAGCAAGCCCGGCCACCCAAAGGGTGCACATAACAACTGACTTGCCTCTTAGTTCACTATTGTCATTGTTGTCAGTGTGGGGGGGGGAGTATGAATTTCTTATCTGGGTTTGACTTTTAATCGGAATGGTACATAAAACACACATATGGAACTGTGCAAGTTGAAATTTTTAAGAACTACTGAGGGCATTTTAAGGTTCTCTGCCAAAATAGGTAATAAACCCATACAGGAGATCCTGACCCTGTATCGTAGTAAGTGCATTGCAGGTGTCTGTTATGGGGCTGCATTATGGGGGAGAGCTAATATCGCCCCTCTACAAATTAATGAAAATAAATTCTTGAAAAGATTATTGGCAGTCCCTAGTTCTACTGCGAACTACATTATACACAAAGAATTATCTGTACCTTTCTTGACTGACTCCATATATATGGCTGGCCTCACTTTTTGGCAAGGATTATGGACTAAAGACGAGACCAAATTTACAAAGGACCTAATCATAAATTGTTTATCACTTGATTATAGTAGTAAAATCCCTTGGCTAGAGCATATACAAACCCTTTTGGTACATTCTAGGGTGTATATGGATAGAAAGAACCCACTAGCAATCTTAGAATATAGCAAAAGAGATTTGAAGACAAGTTATATGAAGGCCATGGAAGACGTTAGAGAGGTTGAAGTTAGTCAAAAATATAGTGTAAATGTCTACTGTGAAATTCCATCTGTAAGGGGCAAGCAAAACTATTTAATTCAGGTGCGTAATATACAAAACAGATTTTATTTGACAAGATTAAGGTTTGACACCCTTCATTATTTAATAGCATTCCCCAAACAGGAAAAGTGGTGCCATAAACTGCCTAAGTGCCTGTGTGACGGAAAGTCCCCTCAATCTACGCTGCACTTTTTACTTTTTTGTAGATTTTACATGGACATCCGGAAAGCCATTTTGAAACCACTGTTTTTATCTAAGTCGCTTTTTTATTATAAACACGCTTTTAATTTTGTACGTAGCCTGGAAAGCCAGAAAATCACGAACGCAGTTATCTTGTACATATTACTGGCATTTAGGAGAAGAAAGGCTTATGCATACCTGGATGCTTTGTTATATGAAAAACCAGATGATTGCATGTAACAATCGTACATTTTATAGTTTTATGTATTGTATATACCTGATTGATAAAGGCCGTGTAGATTTGAAGACATGGAGACAGATTTATTTATATATTTTTAAACATCTTGCACTTTATGTAGTAAGAGTGTTCATGAATTGCTGATTGTCCTACTTGATTGTATATTTTTCTGTCATTAATCAAATTATATCTTCTTTTATATTGAACAGTAGTTTGATACATTTTAAATTTATGACTTGATGATCTTATCTCTTGATTGCATATTAACAGGTTTTGAAAATTGTAATTTTAACTGTTTTTTCTGAATAGTATGCTTTTATGGTGCTATTGTTTACACCGAATAAAGCTGAATTGAAATTGAAATTGAATGTTTTTAAATTCATATTTGAAAACTATCACTTACAAAAATACTTCTCAATGCACTGATATAATTTGATATACTAATGTGAAATGGTTCTACATGTTAATGAAATGCACTTTTTGAATTTTGAAGAGACCTTATCATATTTTTACACTTTTACTGCAAGAAGGCTTTGAAAATGAATATGTTCTTAGAGGTAAGTGGCGCAGGACAACTTAGTTACTGCCTTTCTTTAACTTCCATTAAGCAACCGCTCCGTTTTTCACATGATTGTGCTGCCCTGGGGGCAGCGCGAGTTTGCGGCTGCCCTGTGGGCAGCACATTCTATGTACTAGGGCGCACTTTCCCTGTTTGCACCTGGCGCACCTGTTTTAAGGTGCGCCAGGGCGCAAACAGGGAAAGTGCGCCCTATACATAATAGGGCCCATGATCAGCACAGCCCCCAGCAGCCCTGAATTCCTAGACACAATTAAAAAAAATTGGACCCCCACTGCTGTCTGTTAGTCCTTTCTGATCTGATATAATTTTCAGGGGGAGAGGGTAGGGGGATGCTGGTTGTCTTTATCATCGGAGGTGAACTACTGGGGGTTAAGTCGCTGGGATTATTATTACCTGCTTTCATTTACTGGGGGGGGGTCTATTTTACGGTGAATTTTGGCTCTGTGGTTGTGTAAATGCGCTAGCTCCCCACACTGACACCTTTCCTTGCCGGGGTTGTGGACCCTGTCCTTATTGTGATGGGTTTGCCTATCTGTGGTTGCTGCTACCAAGTGCTCGCCCAATTACTTTATCTCTGCTGCAGTTGTGTGGCAAACGGTGGACCTCCCTGCGACTGAATGTATGTTATGTTCTGATTACCTTGTGCTTGGTACTGAGGAGGGACGTTAACCATATCCTGTTGCATGGGCTTTTGTGGTGGCTGGCCCTTTTTCTCTAACCTCTGCTGCTTTTTCTGCTCATGATATGCCTTCATCCGGCATGTCTCTACCTGGTGACCCCGCCTACGACAATAGAAGCACTCTCTAATGTCTGGTTGCGGCCAGCCTCCCTGGCCTCTACTACAATAACCTTTCTGTGTTCCTGGACTACCTTTTTGGAACCCTCTAAAATATTGTGGTGGAGCACCCATTGTGACTGGCGCCATCTGCACGGCTGCGCCCATCGCTGCTCCCTTGAGGGCTGTCTTTTTCAACTTATGCTGCATTTGTTTTTTTGTGTCTCTTTGGGTCTGCTCCTTATTCTCTCTATCCTTTGCTTGCTTTCTCTTATGGTAGTGGAGTATATGAGCTTGTATTTCGTGCCAGGGTTTGGTATCCAAACCATCTATGTTGTCTAGTCAGTTCTGTATCTCGTTGGGTAACCCTCTCTTCAAAATATTTTAGAAAAATGTGACTTGTGGGAATGTGTTGGCCCACGGCTGTCCTGTTTCCTGTCCCCATCTTTCCCTCATTCTATTTAGGAAATTGTTTATGCTTTCCTCTGGCATCATGGTCTCTGCCATAAGCCCTCCTTCATCTGGGTGGCCAGGCAATATTTCTCCCAGGGCGGTCCATATTCGGTGCCTGTGCGTATTAAATGCGGCCCGTCATACTGGGTATTTATTAACATGAAGGCTGGCATATGAGCCTGGGTGAACACTGTGCTTATCTGCTCCCCAACTAGGCTGCTTAGCAGGCTCCAAATATCACCTAATGCTAGGTTGATACCTGCTGTATTTTTCTCGAAGCATGTAATCCATTTCCCTCCCCCATCCAGAAATCAATGCAACTTTGTTCTCAGCCCCTCTTTGTCCATCTGTGCCCATGGCACGTATATAATCCCCACTGCACCCTTTCGCAGTAGCAGGTACATTCTCATGCTAGGTGACTCTACAGGATTCTCCTCAACATAGCGCTCCCATCTTGCGAGGCATTGCTGCATGTAGAGGAAGTTCCAACTGGGGTTTCCTCCTTCAAGCCTGATGCAAACCTCTGCTACTGCCATGTCCTCTGGATCAAATGATCCTTCCCTCGGCCAAGACCTGTCATATTGGTCCCTCTCCTCAGTCCAATCTGCTAAAAGGTCGCAAAACGGGTATGCAAAAGTCTCGCCGTCCTTTTTGGATATTATCTCCCTTGGGGTTAGTTTATCTTTGTCATGCACCCAGGCGGAGCAGCTCATATCCTTGTCGCTGCTTCCCTCATGTGTTGCACAGGTGCCATTTTGTTTTTCCTGCGTCGCGGGTGGGTAACTACCAGGCTGCCTTGATCCCTTATTCCTTGGTCAGCCCCTCTCTTTTGTCAACTCTCTGAGCACTGCTAGTAGCCTTTCATCTACCTCCTATTTTTCCCAGTGCTGTGCCCTGTGCCTGTCCCCTCTTCCTACATGAAAAGAGAGAGAGTTCTGTCCTGTACTCTTGCTCTAACTCCTGGATGCGTGCCCTTTCTCTCTCAAGCATCAGCTCACACCTCTCTTCCTCTCGCCATCTGGCCTGTCTCTTTTGCTCTGAGCTACGCGTTGCTTTCTTTGGCCTTGCTTCACCTTCAAATTTCACTCTCCGTTTCCTCCTCACCTACCTGAGCCATCCAGTCCTGTGGTTGAGTCGCTATCGAGAATCGCCACAAACTTTCCTGACACTCATTTACACTCGCCTGAAACAGTGGGAGTGTGGGCTTTACTTGCCTTTGAGGTGTCAAGTGTTGAGCGTGCTGGACGGGGAGTACAGCTTCTGGGGACCTTCCCTAGGGACTTGGGCTGCGCTGGAGGCGTATGGGATTGCTTTTGGTTTTCTCGAGCTTGGACATGCTTGTCCTTTTTTCGGTGGGGGGCTCGTCAGCTTCTACTGTTGCTGGATTTGAATATCCTAATGCAGGGGAAGCTGGTGTGAGTACATCCATCCCTGCATATGGTGGGGGAGGTGCCGACTCCTTGCTCGCTATCGGCATTGTGGGGCTATTGGTTTTAGCTTCCTCAAAGATGGCCCATAATTCTGGCATTGACTCTCTTTTGTCCTGCATATATAGGGGCCGATTCCGATCTGGGTCGGAAAACTCTCCGACCGAGCCGGATCCAGAGAGATTTCCGACCGAGCCGGACTCCTACAGTCCGACCGAACGAGTACGATGCGGCCGCATGCTGCCAGACTCGATTTGGTCAGACTCCCATTGAAGTCAATGGGAGCCGGTCGTACGACGTGTACATGGGCTCCCAGTAACTCAATGGGTATGTCACAAACAAGTGCGCCCCTACAGTGTGTACGCGTCGGTGCAACTCGCACCGTACATGCATGTTTAGGGGGGACCCTTGGGTCCCCCCTGTGTTCGACTCGTACGGCTACGGGTGCAGGGGGGTCCGGCACGGACCCCCCAAGTCCGGCTCCGGGAGCTTTTTTGAGCCGGACGCTCCGACTCGATCCGGCTGTCCGACGCGTCCATCGTACTTGCTCGGTCGGATAACGTCTCCATTGCGTGGTGCGATTCGTTTCCGTACAAGTCGGTCAGAGCGGTTCGGATCCGGAAACGGTTTGGTCGGAACACACGCGTACATTCGCATCGTACTCGCTCGGTCGGACAGCTGTACGAGTCGGTCGGAAAAAACGCGTTCGGCTCGTATTTTTTCCGGACGAATCGTATTCGGTGCGCTTCCGGCCAAGATCGGAATCGGCCCCTTAGTCTTTATATGTGTTTTAGTATGTTCAATTATATTTGTGTCAAATGTTCCCACTTTAGGCCAGGGAAATGTGTGTGCCTTTGTGTGTAAATGCCACTCTTGGCAAAACTTATTAATTCTCTTTCTGTGAATGAAGAACCTAGGGGCATATTAGCAAGACCCACGTTAAAATTATCGCCGTTTTAGCGGCAGGAAACTGCCGCTAAAACGGCGATAATGGGCTTGGTAATATGCGTTATGGAATTCCAATAGAAGCCCAGGTTAGATGTCCTGCACATCTAACCTGGGCTTCTATTGGAATTCTATAACGCATATTAGCAAGCCCATTATCGCCGTTTTAGCGGCAGTTTCCTGCCGCTAAAACGGCGATAATTTTAACGTGGGTCTTGCTAATATGCCCCCAGTTTCCATATGCTTTAATGGTGAATCCATGGCAATTTTAGTAATTTGGAAAAATACAACTCAAATGATGTTTTATAGTTTTGTTTGTCTAATCATAGGGGCAATTGTACGTGGTGCACAATTATAAATTACATATTAGGAGCTCAGTGCTTTTACAAAATTGGCATCAAACATTTCGACTGAACATTTCAATAAAAACAAGGTAAAAATGCATATGTAGTATTACAACATAGGGCGAATATACAAAATGTTAGAATAGCATCTGCACGATCTCAATTTTTTTTCCACACAATACAGTTTGCAATCAATAATCAATACAACATCATCACATACATAATCCAGTTCTATAATGGTTGACAGAAAAAAATACTTTGTCAAATAAAATGAATACAGTACTAGCACAGGTTAACCTCTAAAAAGAGAAGACTTGCGTAGAACACGTTCCTATGTGAGCTGCATAGTCTGCCAATATCCGCTCCTAGACAAAGGTGGTAATCATAGAAACCATATCATAATAACTCAGAAATCACTGGCCCCTCTTGGAAATACACAAATTATGCCCAGTTTTCTGGGTCCAATTTTTTCCCTATGTCTGAATTCCACCCTGTTAAATGCCCTGGGTCCAAGCTAGATGCACCTCCCACACTCCTTCCAGATACTAAGGGTGTTAAGAAACCTCTTAGCACTAGGATATCGTTGAACTAAAACACTATGAGAGTGAGGTAGCAACTCAGCATCTTGGGAGTTAATAAGGGCTATCTTCACCGCCTCTAGCGTGCTCAGCTGTAAAAAAAGGTGACTTCCGCGGGAACGCCTCCAAGGCCGCCTTACGACTGATTCAGTTAGGACATATAAAATAGGTAATATGCCAGACCCTGTCAGTGGCAGGGTGCTTAGGTTATCTTTTTACACTTCTCCCTAATTTACCATACACCAGATGCTTTAGACTATGTTTTAGGTTCTGATATAGGGGTCGATTCCGATCTCGGCCGGAAGCACACCTAACACTATTCGTCCGGAAAAAAAACGAGCCGAACGCGTGTTTCCCGACCGATTCGAACATTCGTACGAACGAGCAAGTACGATGCGCATAACTGCCCAGATCCCGACCCAGCCGTACTTACCCAATCCAGCTCCTGTTCCCCGCCCGAGCCGGATCCGTAAACACAGAATCGAGTCGCACGGAAGCAAAAATACAGCACCTTCCGGCCGGACCAGTACGATGCGCCTTCCGTACGCGCCGAACCAGCCGCTACATCCGGCATGTCAGAGCATCCGGGAGAGCCGCACATAAGCTCCGATTCGCGCCACAAGACAATCCACGGCTACGAGACGAACACGCCAGCCACGAGTACGAGTCGAAGCAACGAGAAAGCCCAATGAGACGAACCTACCATGAATCCCATCGCGCAGGTCCTACCAATACTCTACATCTATTACCGGAACAGGTACGGACGCGTACGGCGCAGAAGGTAAGTTAAACACCCACTACACAAACAAACGACACGTACCCGACATATAACACACACACATAGGGATGCAGAAATGACTTGCACTAGCAACAGCAGAACCATAGGGGCGGGATGTCAATCACCAATGCCATATACACCCATAGGGGCCTGGATGCCAACCACTACCACCACCCCTACTCATGGGGGGCTGGATGCCTGTCACTACTACCATCCCCACTCATAGGGGGATGGATGCCTACCACTACCACCACCCCTACTCAGGGGGTGCTAGATGCCTGTCACTACTACCATCCCCACTCATGGGGGGCTGGATGCCTACCACTACCACCACCCCTACTCAGGGGTGCTAGATGCCTGTCACTACTACCATCCCCACTCATAGGGGGATGGATGCCTACCACTACCACCACCCCTACTCAGGGGTGCTAGATGCCTGTCACTACTACCATCCCCACTCATGGGGGGCTGGATGCCTACCACTACCACCACCCCTACTCAGGGGGCTGGATGCCTGTCACTACTACCATCCCCACTCATGGGGTGCTGGATGCCTACCACTACCACCACCCCTACTCAGGGGTGCCAGATGCCTGTCACTACTACCATCCCCACTCATAGGGGGATGGATGCCTACCACTACCACCCCCCCACTCATGGGGGGCTGGATGCCTACCACTACCACCACCCCTACTCAGGGGGGGCTGGATGCCTGTCACCACTACCATCCCCACTCATGGGGTGCTGGATGCCTACCACTACCACCACCCCTACTCAGGGGGTGCCAGATGCCTGTCACTACTACCATCCCCACTCATAGGGGGATGGATGCCTACCACTACCACCCCCCCACTCATGGGGGGCTGGATGCCTACCACTACCACCACCCCTACCCATGGGTGGCTGGATGCCTACCACCAACACCACCCCTACTCATAGGACGGGTAATGCATGACACAACCAGCATACTCCAACATAAGGAATGTAAGAAAATCACATCCCCCAACACCATGACAAGCGTGTGTAGACTGTGTCAAATGCCTACAACACTGAACATGAAATTGAACATACAATGTGACCCCCTATCACATGTGTCACACATAAATGTGTGTGGCCTCCACAATGCAAGCAGACCATGACCACTGTGGCAATGGGGTCTAACACCCCATCATCACAGTGACCAAAAGGTAAGTGTGGGGTCCATAGCTGAAGCACATTTTGAACATTGTGGCAATGGGGTCTAACCCCCATCATCACAGTGACCAAAAGGTAAGTGTGGGGTCCATAGCTGAAGCACATTT
>CAWUFW010024070.1:0-65991 GCA_963921515.1 Calotriton arnoldi | reverse complement strand
TTCGGGTAAAGCCTGCGCTATATTATAAAAACTGCCCCCCCCAGGGGGCAGACCACTAAAAACATATGGCCCCCAAAAGGGGAGCGACCCTTGCCCAAGGGGCCGCTCCCCAAAACAGTATTTTCACTTTAAAAAAAAATTCCCTGGTTTCTAGTGGGCATTCCTGCTGCACGATCGCATGATCGTGCAGCAGGAATGCACAAAAGAGGCATCGGGGGAAAGGAAAACCCTTTCCTTTCCCTCGATGCCTCTTTTGTTTGAAACCCCCACTCCCCGGAGCCAAAACTCACCTTATTCCCCGACGCGCTGGAAGCAAATGGCTTCCAGCGCGTCGGGGAACAAAGGGAAACCCCCAATGATGTCAGCGCGCCTCGCGCGCTGACGTCATTGAGTGGGCGGGGGAGGCAGGGGAAGCCCTTCCCCTGCCTCCCCCAAAAAAAAACAACGATCGGATTCCCACGGGGAGCGCCAGCGCTTCCCCGTGGGTGGTCTTATGGACGAGCTGGACTCGTCATGAGCACACGACCACTGTGTGCCATGACGAGTCCAGCTCGTCCTCATGCATCGAAGGGGTTAAACACTGGTTGAGTAAAAGGAAAAGAAAGTAAAAAAAGAAAGAAAAAAATGGTATAAAAAACTGCTCACCTGACAGAGCGTGTCATGTGATCAAGGCCCGAGGCGGGCAGAAACACGTCATGGCTGTAGAGGTCCTGGAGCAACAATAAAAAATACTTCTGCTGCACAACTCTGTGGTCCGTGCCCGTTTTTTCCAAGAAAGGAATTCCCAAGACGGAGTTAAACGACGATATATATATATATATATATTCACTGAAAAAACCATAGGTTTTAGGGACAGTTATAGTTAGTTGGACATTTCACTTGTACAAAACCATAGAAATTCCCCCGTTATAGTTAGTTCAGCTAACTATAACTCGCGCCCCGCAATGCACTGCTGATGACGTCACATATTACATCACTCATGACATGGTCAGTGACATCACTGATGACATCACTGATGACATCTCAAATGACATCACTGATGACATCACTGATGACATCATCCAGTGACTGTGTGTTTCTGTAAAGTTTAAATATGTTTAATATATATAGGGAAAGGCGTACTGAAGAATGAGTGGGTGTATAAGTGTCTGAATGGATGATTTAGTACGTGAGTGACTGATTCTACAAGTGAGTGATTAAACGTATCTTACTGAATGCATGGGTTGGTGACTAAACTGTGTGAATGTCTGTATCCGTCTGTCTGTTGGTTTGTAAGCGGCTGCATGGCTTTCTGAATAGCTACATGAGTGTCTACATGGGTTATTGATTGATTGTCTGAGTATCGGTATGGGTGCCTGAGTGTTTGTGTGGGTGGGGTGTGTGTGACTCTGTGCATAGATGTGTGAGTTGGTGATTCACTGGGTGCATGGTTTCAAGAGTGCATCTGTGATGGACTGTATGGGTGGGTGAGTGTGTGTATGGGTGTGTTAGTGATTGAATGTATATCTCAGTGGTACATGTGTGAGTAACTACATATGTGAAAGGCAGTATATATGTGTGTTGGAGTATATAAATGGCTATAAGTGAGAGTGTGTGATTGTGAGAGTGGCTGTATGGATGAGTGTGTACTTGTATCAGTGATTGTATAAGAGCGTAAGAATGTGCTAGTATTTGTATGAGTAAGTGAGCTGGTGTGTGTATAACTGTATAGGTGAGTAAATGGGTGTGTGATTAAGTTTTTGCATGACTGACTAGGTGTGTGAGTACCTCTATGGATGAGTGGCGGTGTGTGAGTGTTTATATAGGTGTATGAGTGCATATGATAGTCCTGTACTGAGTGACTAAGTATGAGTGACTGTACGGGTGAGTGAGTGGATGTGTGTGTAGACCTAAGAATCAGTTAGTGGGTATGTAGTTTTTGGTGTTGGAGTGTCTATGGTTTTGAGAATGGCAGTCTGTAATTTAGAGTGGGTGTATCAAAAGTTATATTAGGGTGTGAGAAGATGCATGAAATTATCACATGGATGATGTCATCAGTGATGTCATTTGAGATGTCATCAGTGATGTCATCAGTGATGTCACTGACCATGTCATGAGTGATGTAATATGTGACGTCATCAGCAGTGCATTGCGGGGCGCGAGTTATAGTTAGCTGAACTAACTATAACGGGGGAATTTCTATGGTTTTGTACAAGTGAAATGTCCAACTAACTATAACTGTCCCTAAAACCTATGGTTTTTTCAGTGAATTTCAAAGGTTTTTTAAATGCTAATTTCTAACTATAACGTGTCTGAAACCTATGGTTTTTTCAGTGAATTTCAAAGGTTTTTTAAATGCTAATTTCTAACTATAACGTGCCTGAAACCTATGATTTTTTAAGTGAATTTCAAAGGTTTTTTTAAATGCTAGTTTCTAACTATGCCTACAGAGGTAGGACATGTGAAGAAAGAAGAAAAAACGTACAGAAAGAAGGAAAAGATGTGCAGAAAGAACCAACAGAGGAGCAGAAAGAGGCCTTGTTGCAAAATCATCCTGTGCCCACAACTTTTTCAGACGGGTACTGGAGGTAACTGACTCTGACTAACCAGAGCCAGTGCTATGCTAAAAGACACTTAGAATACAGTGAAAACACCTACATACACTAGGGAACACTATGCGTTGGGGTACCCCTGTGATTAGCATGACCTCCTCTGCAAGTCCCTAGTACATAATAGGGCAGGGGGATTAAAACTACCTCTTAAAACATGCTACAGGGCGCGTTTGCACAGTGGTGAAGGGAGGGGGGCCTGAGGTGACATGTGTGCAAACGCACCCCGTGTCGCGTTTTAAGTTGCGGGATTAAGTCCCCTTGAATTCTGAGGGTCCCTGGGGCCCAACTAGCCCCCAGGTACCTACAGTTAGGACCACAGAGCTGAGTTGCAGAGAGGCGTTCCGAGGCCACGCACCTTTTTTCACCTCTCTGCAACGCAACTCTGTTGTGCTTACTGAAGGTACCTGGTGGGCTAGTTGGCCCCAGGGTCCCTCAGGATTCAAAGGGATTAATTCCCCAACTTAAAACGCACCACAGGGCGTGTTTGCGCACATGTCACCTGAGGCCCCGCCCCTCCCTTCACCACTGTGCAAACGCGCCCCGTGGTGCGTTTTAAGTTGGGGGATTAGGTCACCTTGAATCCTGAGGGTCCCTGGGGCCCAACTAGCCCACTAGGTACTTCCAGTAAGCACCACAGGCCTGCGTTGCAACGCCTGTAACAAATTGTGCAGTTGTGTTTAGGTGGTGAAGAGGGTCGTGCTGGGGGTAGTGTTTTAGGGTTTAGGGTAGTGCAGTGGTGTTTGTTTAGGGTAGTGCAGTGGTGTTTGGGTAGTGTAGGGAGTCGTGCTGGGGGAGTGTTTTAGGGTTTAGGGTAGTGCAGTGGTGTTTGGGTAGTGTAGGGGGTCGTGCTGGGGGTAGTGTTTTAGGGTTTAGGGTAGTGCAGTGGTGTTTGGGTAGTGTAGGGGTCGTGCTGGGGGTAGTGATTTAGGGTAGTGCAGTGGTGTTTGGGTAGTGTAGGGGTACTGCTGGGGGTAGTGTTTTAGGGTTTAGGGTAGTGCAGTGGTGTTTGAGTAGTGTAGGGGTACTGCTGGGGGTAGTTTTTTAGGGTTTAGGGTAGTGCAGTGGTGTTTGGGTAGTGTAGTGGTTCGTGCTGGGGTAGTTTTTAGGGTTTAGGGTAGTGCAGTGGTGTTTGTGTAGTGTAGGGGGTAGTGTTTTAGGGTTTAGGGTAGTGCAGTGGTGTTTGTGTAGTGTAGGAGGTCGTGTTTTAGGGTTTAGGGTAGTGCAGTGGTCTTTGGGTAGTGTAGGGAGTCGTGCGGGGTAGTGTTTTAGGGTTTAGGGTAGTGTAGGGGGTCATGCGGGGGTAGTGTTTTAGGGATTAGGGTAGTGCATTGGTGTTTGGGTAGTGTAGGGGGTCATGCGGGGGTAGTGTTTTAGGGTTTAGGGCAGTGCAGTGGTGTTTGGGTAGTGTAGGGGGTCATGCTGGGGGGAGTGTTTTAGGGTTTAGGGCAGTGCAGTGGTGTTCGGGTAGTGAAGGGGGTCATGCTGTGGGGAGTGTTTGAGGGTTTAGGGCAGTGCAGTCGTGTTCGGGTAGTGTAGGGGGTTGTGCTGGGGGTAGTATTTTAGGGTTTAGGGTAGTGCAGTGGTGTTCGGGTAGTGTAGGGGGTCGTGCTGGGGGTAGTGTTCTAGGGTTTAGGGCAGTGGTGTTTGGGCAGTGTAGGGGGTAATGCTGGGGGTGGTGTTTTAGGGTTTAGGGCAGTGCAGTGGTGTTCGGGCAGTGTAGGGGGTCGTGCTGGGGGTGGTGTTTTAGGGTTTAGGGCAGTGCAGTGGTGTTCGGGCAGTGTAGGGGGTGGTGTTTCAGGGTTTAGGGCAGTGCAGTGGTGTTCGGGCAGTGTAGGGGGCGGTGCAGGGGGTGGTGTTTCAGGGTTTAGGGCAGTGCAGTGGTGTTCGGGAAGTGTAGGGGGTACTGCAGGGGGTGGTGTTTCAGGGTTTAGGGCAGTGCAGTGGTGTTCGGGCAGTGTAGGTGGTCGTGCAGGGGGTGGTGTCTCAGGGTTTAGGGCAGTGCAGTGGTGTTCGGGCAGTGTAGGGGGTCGTGCAGGGGGTGGTGTTTCAGGGTTTAGGGCAGTGCAGTGGTGTTCGGGCAGTGTAGGGGGTCGTGCTGGGGCTGGTGTTTCAGGGTTTAGGGCAGTACAGTGGTGTTCGGGCAGTGTAGGGGGTCGTGCTGGGGCTGGTGTTTCAGGGTTTAGGGCAGTGCAGTGGTGTTCGGGCAGTGTAGGGGGTTGTGCTGGGGCTGGTGTTTCAGGGTTTAGGGCAGTGCAGTGGTGTTCGGGCAGTGTAGGTGGTCGTGCTGGGGCTGGTGTTTCAGGGTGTAGGGCAGTGCAGAGGTGTTCGGGCAGTGTAGGGGGTCCTGCTGGGGCTGGTGTTTCAGGGTTTAGGGCAGTGCAGTGGTGTTCGGGCAGTGTAGGGGGTCTTGCTGGGGCTGGTGTTTCCGGGTTTAGGGCAGTGCAGTGGTGTTCGGGCAGTGTAGGGGGTCGTGCTGGGGCTAGTGTTTCAGGATTTAGGGCAGAGCAATGGTGTTCAGGCAATGTAGGGGGTTTTGCTGGAGGTGGTGTTTCAGGGTTTAGGGCAGTGCAGTGGTGTTCGTGCAGTGTAGGGGGTGGTGTTTCAGGGTTTAGGGCAGAGGGCGTTCAGGCAGTGTAGGGGGTCTTGCTGGGGTTGATGTTTCAGGGTTTAGGACAGTGCAGTGGTGTTCGGGCAGTGTAGGGGGTCGTGCTGGGGTGGTGTTTCAGGGTTTAGGGCAGTGCAGTGGTGTTCCGGCAGTGTAGGGGGTCATGCTGAGGGGTGGTGTTTCAGGGTTTAGGGCAGTGCAGTGGTGTTCGGCCAGTGTAGGAGGTCGTGCAGGGGATGGTGTTTCAGGGTGTAGGGCAGTGCAGTGGTGTTTGGGCAGTGTAGGGGGTCGTGCAGGGGTGGTGTTTCAGGGTTTAGGGCAGTGCAGTGGTGTTCGGCCAGTGTAGGTGGTCTTGCTGGGGGTGGTGTTTCAGGCTTTAGTGCAGTGGTGTTCGGGCAGTGTAGGGGGTCTTGCTGGGGGTGGTGTTTCAGGGTTTAGGGCAGTGCAGTGGTGTTCGGGCAGTGTAGGGGGTCGTGCTGGGGCTGGTGTTTGAGGGTTTAGGGTAGTGCAGTGGTGTTCGGGCAGTGTAGGGGTCATGCTGGGGCTGGTGTTTCAGGGTTTAGGGCAGTGCAGTGGTTTTCGGGCAGTGTAGGCGGTCGTGCTGGGGCTGGTGTTTCAGGGTTTAGGGCAGTGCAGTGGTGTTCGGGCAGTGTACGGGTTGTGCTGGGGCTGGTGTTTCAGGGTTTAGGGCAGTGCAGTGGTGTTCGGGCAGTGTAGGGGGTGGTGTTTCAGGGTTTAGGGCAGTGCAGTGGTGTTCGGGCAGTGTAGGGGGTCGTGCAGGGGGTGGTGTTTCAGGGTTTAGGGCAGTGGTGTTCGGGCAGTGTAGGGGGTTGTGCTGGGGGTGGTGTTTCAGGGTTTGGGGCAGTGCAGTGGTGTTCGGGCAGTAAAGGGGGTCGTGCTGGGGGTGGTGTTTCAGGGTTTAGGGCAGTGCAGTGGTGTTCGGGCAGTGTAGGGGGCGGTGCAGGGGTGGTGTTTCAGGGTTTAGGGCAGTGCAGTGGTGTTCGGGAAGTGTAGGGGGTACTGCAGGGGGTGGTGTTTCAGGGTTTAGGGCAGTGCAGTGGTGTTCGGGCAGTGTAGGTGGTCATGCAGGGGGTGGTGTTTCAGGGTTTAGGGCAGTGCAGTGGTGTTCGGGCAGTGTAGGGGGTCGTGCAGGGGGTGGTGTTTCAGGGTTTAGGGCAGTGCAGTGGTGTTCGGGCAGTGTAGGGGGTCGTGCTGGGGCTGGTGTTTCAGGGTTTAGGGCAGTACAGTGGTGTTCGGGCAGTGTAGGGGGTCGTGCTGGGGCTGGTGTTTCAGGGTTTAGGGCAGTGCAGTGGTGTTCGGGCAGTGTAGGGGGTCGTGCTGGGGCTGGTGTTTCAGGGTTTAGGACAGTGCAGTGGTGTTCGGGCAGTGTAGGTGGTCGTGCTGGGGCTGGTGTTTCAGGGTTTAGGGCAGTGCAGTGGTGTTCGGGCAGTGTAGGGGGTCCTGCTGGGGCTGGTGTTTCAGGGTTTAGGGCAGTGCAGTGGTGTTCGGGCAGTGTAGGGGGTCTTGCTGGGGCTGGTGTTTCAGGGTTTAGGGCAGTGCAGTGGTGTTCGGGCAGTGTAGGGGGTCTTGCTGGGGCTGGTGTTTCAGGGTTTAGGGCAGTGCAGTGGTGTTCGGGCAGTGTAGGGGGTCGTGCTGGGGCTAGTGTTTCAGGATTTAGGGCAGAGCAATGGTGTTCCGGCAGTGTAGGGGGTCGTGCTGAGGGGTGGTGTTTCAGGGTTTAGGGCAGTGCAGTGGTGTTCGGGCAGTGTAGGGGGTCGTGCAGGGGGTGGTGTTTCAGGGTTTAGGGCAGTGGAGTGGTGTTTGGGCAGTGTAGGGGGTCGTGCAGGGGGTGGTGTTTCAGGGTTTAGGGCAGTGCAGTGGTGTTCGGCCAGTGTAGGTGGTCTTGCTGGGGGTGGTGTTTCAGGCTTTAGTGCAGTGGTGTTCGGGCAGTGTAGGGGGTCTTGCTGGGGGTGGTGTTTCAGGGTTTAGGGCAGTGCAGTGTTGTTCGGGCAGTGTAGGGGTCTTGCTGGGGCTGGTGTTTCAGGGTTTAGGGCAGTGCAGTGGTGTTCGGGCAGTGTAGGGGGTCGTGCTGGGGCTGGTGTTTGAGGGTTTAGGGTAGTGCAGTGGTGTTCGGGCAGTGTAGGGGGTCGTGCTGGGGCTGGTGTTTCAGGGTTTAGGGCAGTGCAGTGGTTTTCGGGCAGTGTAGGCGGTCGTGCTGGGGCTGGTGTTTCAGGGTTTAGGGCAGTGCAGTGGTGTTCGGGCAGTGTACGGGGTTGTGCTGGGACTGGTGTTTAAGGGTTTAGGGCAGTGCAGTGGTGTTCGGGCAGTGTAGGGGGTCATGCTGGGGGTGGTGCTTCAGGGTTTAGGGCAGTGCAGTGGTGTTCGGGCTGTGTAGGGGGTCGTGCTGGGGCTGGTGTTTCATTGTTTAGGGCAGTGCAGTGGTGTTCGGGCAGTGTAGGGGGTCGTGCTGGGGGTGGTGTTTCAGGGTTTAGGGCAGTGCAGTGGTGTTCGGGCAGTGTAGGGGGTCGTGCTGGGGGTGGTGTTTCAGGGTTTAGGGCAGTGCAGTGGTGTTTGGGCAGTATAGGGGGTCATGCTGGGGGTGGTGTTTCAGGGATTAGGGCAGTGCAGTGGTGTACGGGCAGTATAGGGGGTCTTGCTGGGGTGGTGTTTCAGGGTTTAGGGCAGTGGTGTTCGGGCAGTGTAGGGGGTCTTGCTGGGGGTAGTGTTTCGGGGTTTAAGGCAGTGCAGTGGTGTTCGTGCAGTGTAGGGGGTCATGCTGGGGATGGTGTTTCAGGGTTTAGGTCAGTGCAGTGGTGTTCGGGCAGTGTAGGGGGTCTTGCTGGGGGTGTTGTTTCAGGGTTTAGGGCAGTGCAGTGGTGTTCGGGCAGTGTAGGGGGTCTTGCTGGGGGTGGTGTTTCAGGGTTTAGGGCAGTGGTGTTCGGGCAGTGTAGGGGGTCTTGCTGGGGGTGGTGTTTCAGGGTTTAGGGCAGTGCAGTGGTGTTCGGGCAGTGTAGGGGGTCTTGCTGCGGGTAGTGTTTCAGGGTTTAGGGCAGTGCAGTGGTGTTCGTGCAGTGTAGGGGGTCGTGCTGGGGATGGTGTTTCAGGGTTTCGGGCAGTGCAGTAGTGTTCGGGCAGTGTAGGGGGTCGTGCAGGGGGTGGTGTTTCAGGGTTTAGGGCAGTGCAGTGGTGTTCGGGCAGTGTAGGGGGTCGTGCTGGGGGTGGTGTTTCACGGTTTAGGGCAGTGCAGTGGTGTTCGGGCAGTGTAGGGGGTCGTGCTGGGGGTGGTGTTTCAGGGTTTAGGGCAGTGGTGTTCCGGCAGTGTAGGGGGTCTTGCTGGGGGTGATGTTTCAGGGTTTAGGGCAGTGCAGTGGTGTTCGAGCAGTGTAGGGGGTCTTGCTGGGGGTAGTGATTCAGGGTTTAGGGCAGTGTAGTGGTGTTCGGGCAGTACTGGGGGTCATGCTGGGGATAGTGTTTTAGGGTTTAGGGTAGTGCAGTGGTGGTTGTGTAGTGTAGGGGGTCATGCTGGGGGTAGTGTTTTAGGGTTTAGGGTAGTGCAGTGGTGTTTGTGTAGTGTAGGGGGTCATGTTTTAGGGTAGTTCAGTGGTTATTGGGTAGTGTAGGGGGTCGTGCTGGGGGTAGTGTTTTAGGATTTAGGTTAGTGCAGTGGTGTTTGGGTAGTGTAGGGGGTCGTGCTGGGGGTAGTGTTTTAGGGTTTAAGGTAGTGCAGTGGTGTTTGTGTAGTGTAGGGGGTCGTGCTGGGGGTAGTGTTTTAGGGTTTAGGGTAGTGCAGCGGTGCTTGTGTAGTGTAGGGGGTCGTGCTGGGGGTAGTGTTTTAGGGTTTAGGGTAGTGCAGTGGTGTTTGTGTAGTGTAGGGGGTCATGTTTTAGGGTAGTGCAGTGGTGTTTGGGTAGTGTAGGGGTCGTGCTGGGGGTAGTGTTTTAGGATTTAGGTTAGTGCAGTGGTGTTGGGGTAGTGTTTTAGGGTTTAGGGTAGTGCAGTGGTGTTTGTGTAGTGTAGGGGGTCATGCTGGGGGTAGTGTTTTAGGGTTTAGGATAGTGCAGTGGTGCTTGTGTAGTGTAGGGGGTCATGCTGGGGTAGTGTTTTAGGGTTTAGGGTAGTGCAGGGGTGTTTTTGTAGTGTAGGGGGTCATGTTTTAAGATGCAACGCTCCAATACCTGACCAGTCTGCACTACATAAAACTGCAAAAAACTAAAAATAAAAAGTGTTTTGCACACTTTTGTCATTGGGCTATATGTGGGCTACATCTGGGTAATATCTGTGCTACATTTGGGCTCTTTTTTCACTTTTGGCCATCTTGGAAGACTTCTTTGTTATGAAGTTTCCTAATTTCCTCATTTACTGCAGTCTCCTCAGTAGGAAATGCTTTCAGTTTTTTACTTTGATTCCATCAAGAAGGCATTCAGATGTGTCACACATTTGCCATAAATTCAGAATGTTATTACTCTAGTTGTTCATTAGATCACTGTAGTAAAGCTACTGCTCACCAAGGAGTTAACTGGAAGTCTACTGCTGGTATTGAAAGTGATTGTTTCAGTCTGCATGTCAGAATTTTCTAATGAAATAGAAGAGGATTTGAGATCTCACTTAAAACATGCACTAAATTTTCTTTTTGCAGCACTAACCATAATTTCTATGGCAAAATGAACCCCCTCATTTTGTTCCTTTTTAAATTAAATGTTTTAAGTGTTACCAGTTTATTCCAATCAAGATGGCTTCAGGTGTGCCATACTTTTGTCATAAGTAAGGCTGTTAGCACTCTAGTTGTTCTTTAGAACACTCTGGGAAGCTGCAGTAGAACACAAAGGCATCAACTGACAGGCTGCTCCTGTTGAAATATAACAGGAAGATATTTGAGATCTCACTTAAAACATGTCCTAATTTTTCTTTCTACAGCACTAACCATAATTTCTATGGCAAAATGAACCCCCTCATTTTGTTCCTTTTTAAATTAAATGTTTTAAGTGTTACCAGTTTATTCCAATCAAGATGGCTTCAGGTGTGCCATACTTTTGTCATAAGTAAGACTGTTAGCGCTCTAGTTGTTCTTTAGAACACTCTGGGAAGCTGCAGTAGAACACAAAGGCATCAACTGACAGGCTGCTCCTGTTGAAATATAACAGGAAGATATTTGAGTTCACACTTGAAACATGTCCTAATTTTTCTTTCTACAGCACTAACCATAATTTCTATGACAAAATGAACCCCATCATTTTGTTCCTTTTTAAATTAAATGTTTTAAGTGTTACCAGTTTATTCCAATCAAGATGGCTTCAGGTGTGCCATACTTTTGTCATAAGTAAGACTGTTAGCGCTCTAGTTGTTCTTTAGAACACTCTGGGAAGCTGCAGTAGAACACAAAGGCATTAACTGACAGGCTGCTCCTGTTGAAATATAACAGGAAGATATTTGAGATCACACTTGAAACATGTCCTAATTTTTCTTTCCAGAGCACTAACCATAATTTCTATGACAAGATGAACCCCATCATTTTGTTCCTTTTTAAATTAAATGTTTTAAGTGTTACCAGTTTATTCCAATCAAGATGGCTTCAGGTGTGCCATACTTTTGTCTTAAGTAAGACTGTTAGCGCTCCAGTTGTTCTTTAGAACACTCTGGGAAGCTGCAGTAGAACACAAAGGAATCAACTGACAGTCTCTGCCCTTGTTGGATGTACATGTTTTCCTGAGAATGTCAGACTTCATTCTCACATGACTGAGAAAGATAATGTGAATTTACAGAAAATATGCTCTCATTTTAGCTTCTGGAGCACCTTCCAAAACTCTATGGGACAAGCATGTGAAAATAGTTTTCTCTCAAACATGATTCATGATATCCCAGCAGAAGGTTTTTCACAGGGTAAAATCACCTTAGAACACACCACAATTCCTGAAATTAGTATGGTACCATCAACAAATGAATTCTAATGTAACTAAAGTCTGTTATCACCCTTTGGTAACCCTCAAAATCTTTGATTCACTACAATGCATTTCAATGGGGTACTATCATGTATATTGGTCCCAAGATGGCTGCCAGCAATTCCAGGATGAAGTGCTGACAGCCAATCAGATCTCACAATGACATGTGCGGTTAGGCTCCGCCCAGATATATATGTGATTTTACTTTTGATTTTCTCAGGAACTACTGAACGGATTTACACCATTTAACCAAAAGGCACGACTCTGAACCAAGGGCCACCTTTTTGCCAAATTTGGTGTAATTCCGTTCAGCAGTTCGGGCTGTAGCTGCGACTAAAGGTTCCTATGGAAAATTGCATGTGGAAAACACGTTTTGGGACCCCCCTTTTTTCTCGGCCCCCACTTGACGAATCACCCCGAGACTTTCAGGTTAGGAGCGGACCGGAGCGGGCCATAAGTTTTGAAAATTTCGCGAAGATTCGTCGACCGGCACCAAAGTTATTGGAAATAGAATGTTGTGAATTTCCTATGGAAAATAGGTCCTAACTATAACTATCTACTGGCGACCGCCAGTAGATAATATATATATATATATATACATATACATATATATATATATATATATATATATATATATATATATATATATATATATTTAACACATAAACTTTTAAAAACACTCACAGTCACTGGATGATGTCATCAGTGATGTTATTTGAGATGTCATCAGTGATGTTATCAGTAATGTCACTGACCATGTCTTGAGTGATGTAATATCTGAGGTCATAAGCAGTGCGTTGCTGGGACGTGAGTTATAGTTATCTCAGCTAACTATAACTGCTGAATTTCACTAGTTTTGTACGAGTGAAACCTGAGCCTAACTATAACGTCCCGGAACCTTTGGTTTTTTCAGTGGAAAAAAAATATATATATATATTCTCTCCTTGTGCTTGGGATTGAGGGCGACACCAACTAATAAAGAGATGCCGAATCCTGAACCACTTCGTGTCCATGCTTCATTCCATGGTGTCACTGTGGGAGGTGAATTGTTTGGTTCATTCGATGTAGCGTGAGCGGTCGTCACGCTTACATGGAACACCAGTTGTTTTGTGGCTCTCCCTTCGGACCGGCTGTTTGGAGGAGTATTGGAGTGCTATCGGGGGAGCCCGCAGCTGGCTGGCCAGGAAGAGGAACGAGGATGACTGCGGATGAGGATGTGTGTCTCGTAGCGGGGCGGTTTTCGCGACTGCCAGCATGAGATCTGAATTCTCGACAGCAAGAAATGCCTTGCCCGGAAGTCTGACACCAGCTGGTAATTGGGCACCGCAGACTCCAACGCCGATGCGGTGAGGTGGTTTTGGCGCTATCAATTTTGCTGATGAGTCCCTCTCAACCCCGAGGTTGTGCTATCTTGGATTTTAATTTAAAGTTGGCCGCTATTGTTTTCCGAATGTCATGTGCCTTTGCCCCGATGAGAGACATTCTCGATACTGACCCTGCAGTAACATTTGGCTTTGATTATTGCTGGCTATGCAGCTGCCTATCCAGTGGCATTATGGGAGTTGGAGTCCCGAGTGGGGTAGGGAGCACGGGCTCGATGGACTGTGGGCTATGAGTTCACTCTTTGTCCAGTCTGGTGACCCCGAGAGGAGAATGTATTTACCCGGTCCCAGTGTCTTGTATTAATAAGAGCGTGACAATAACATTACGGCAGAACTCGAAGTGATTTAATAGTTGGGGTCAGAGGCCGGGCTGTTGCGAACTTGTTATCAGCTCGGGAGAGCTTTCCGGGACATTGGCAGAGATTATGGGACATGAATAGAAATGTTTTGCAGCAGCGGCTTTTCAAATTGCTTTTTATATATCTGTTTTTATTAAGGCACTACAGGATTTATGGTTTGGCTACGGAGTTTAAATATCCACACTGATTCCCACTATGTATGATGTCTGATGTGATTTATATGCATAACTGTCCATGCAGTCTGAACTATTGGTATTTTGGGCTACTACAATATATGCACTGTGTATAATATTTTTTGAAGGTATGCCTTTCCTGCATTTTGCTGACTTTCAGCTGCAGACAGCATGTATACGATGTTATTTTGTTGGAAAATGATTACATACACCATAGTATGTCTTCTATGTTCACTCAGAAGTCCAGTGGGAGGGACTATATAATACTTTTGTAAAACAGCGCCAAACCAGATTGACAAAGGCCTCTTGAGGCCGAAACGCGTCTCTCCTTGTGCTTGGGATTGAGGGCGACACCAACTAATAAAGAGATGCCGAATCCTGAACCACTTCGTGTCCATGCTTCATTCCATGGTGTCACTGTGGGAGGTGGATTGTTTGGTTCATTCGATGCAGCGTGAGCGGTCGTCACGCTTACATGGAACACCAGTTGTTTTGTGGCTCTCCCTTCGGACCGGCTGTTTGGAGGAGTATTGCAGTGCTATCGGGGGAGCCCCCAGCTGGCTGGCCAGGAAGAGGAACGAGGATGACTGCGGATGAGGATGTGGGTCTCGTAGCGGGGCGGTTTTCGCGACTGCCAGCATGAGATCTGAATTCTCGCCAGCAAGAAATGCCTTGCCCGGAAGTCTGACACCAGCTGGTAATTGGGCACCGCAGACGCCAACGCCGATGCGGTGAGGTGGTTTTGGCGCTATCAATTTTGCTGATGAGTCCCCCTCAACCCCGAGGTTGTGCTATCTTGGATTTTAATTTAAAGTTGGCCGCTATTGTTTTCCGAATGTCATGTGCCTTTGCCCCGATGAGAGACATTCTCGATACTGACCCTGCAGTAACATTTGGCTTTGATTATTGCCGGCTATGCAGCTGCCTATCCAGTGGCATTATGGGAGTTGGAGTCCCGAGTGGGGTAGGGAGCACGGGCTCGATGGACTGTGGGCTACGAGTTCACTCTTTGTCCAGTCTGGTGACCCCGAGAGGAGAATGTATTTATCCAGTCCCAGTGTTTTGTATTAATAAGAGCGTGACTTTAACATTACGGCAGAACTCGAAGTGATTTAATAGTTGGGGTCAGAGGCCGGGCTGTTGCGAACTTGTTATCAGCTCGGGAGAGCTTTCCGGGACATTGGCAGAGATTATGGGACATGAATAGAAATGTTTTGCAGCAGCGGCTTTTCAAATTGCTTTTTATATATCTGTTTTTGTTAAGGCACTACAGGATTTATGGTTTGGCTACAGAGTTTAAATATCCACACTAATTCCCACTATGTATGACGTCTGATGTGATTTATATGCATAACTGTCCATGCAGTCTGAATTATTGGTATTTTGGGCAACTACAATATATGCACTGTGTATAATATTTTTTGAAGGTATGCCTTTCCTGCATTTTGCTGACTTTCAGCTGCAGACAGCATGTATACGATGTTATTTTGTTGGAAAATGATTACATACACCATAGTATGTCTTCTATGTTCACTCAGAAGTCCAGTGGGAGGGACTATATAATACTTTTGTAAAACAGCGCCAAACCAGATTGACAAAGGCCTCTTGAGGCCGAAACGCGTCTCTCCTTGTGCTTGGGATTGAGGGCGACACCAACTAATAAAGAGATGCCGAATCCTGAACCACTTCGTGTCCATGCTTCCTTCCATGGTGTCACTGTGGGAGGTGGATTGTTTGGTTCATATATATATATATATATATATATATATATATATATATATATATATATATATATATATATCCACAAAGAGTTGCCTCAAACGAAAGAGCCCACAGCAAAAGTTACCTGCTGTGGGCTCTTTCGTTTGAGGCAACTCTTTTGTGGATATATATATATATATATATATATTCCAACAGTCAATTTAGCTCAAACCCCGAGCCACTTCTCGATGGCGGGCCGGGGCGGGATGGCGAACCCCTTAAATTCCACAAACGCGTTGTTACACCTTCCAAAGAACAACACGCCACTGCCCAGCTTAAAGCGTGATTATTTATTACAGCAATCCAACTCTACTCCTTGTTCACGAGTAAAAAAGTTGCGATTACGTGTGCTTTTTACTACATCATGTGACAAACCTCCGTGTCGACAGTGAAAACAGACTCCTTCATGTGAAAACAAATTAAACCACATTGTAACAATACAGTGTAGCATTCCAACAGTGATTAAACAAATGATGTCTATACACTGCGTTATCATCTTTTGTAAGTGTGGCAACCTTATATTAGTATTCCAAAACATACATCGTTATGCATACGGCACCAGCAGTCTTCACTCCTCTGTTTTTTACACCTTTTGCCAATAAAGCTTTTTTGAATTTTCAGGCTTTATCGAAAATGCGCCACCAAGTCTAATCTTGGGCATTTCAATGTTACAACTACATGCATGTACATTCATTTAGTATCAATGCATCGTAAATTACACTCAGTCCCCATTAACTAGATTAGCATAAGGGGAAAACAAGAGGAAGCCAAAAAACAAAAAACTGACATGCTGATTGCGCACCCACTGGGGAAATACTTGAAGTACGCAGGCTTGAATCACGGCGATTCACTAGAATAATACTCAGCACTACATCTACCATCAGGCCACAATGGTGGCCATGCCCACATGGGCGGAGTAACTCTTATTGAAAAGGTGTGCTGAAAAACTGCCGGTTTCATCCACTGCCAAAGCCCAGAGCCCCATGAAGAAGTGCTTTCCTTGCACGAAACGCATTGGGATGGACTACATGTTTGCAACAATGTCTGCTCCTGTTTTTGCCGTCGCTCAATAAAAAGTTGCAAGATTGAAAACTTACCTGGTGTGGTCCTCTTACAGCAGGCAACTTTGTGTGTTGGATTTTTGGCGGCCCTGCCTGAGCCGCGAGAGTGACCACGCTGCGCTGGGCGCAGTTCAGCTGAGGTGCCAACCGGCATTTCCGCCATTGACAGGCAAGTGCGATTGAGTGAAGTGAGTGGCAATTCAAGAACTGACATGCTGTTTGCGCACCCACTTGGGAAATACTTGAAGTACGCAGGCTTGAATCACGGCGATTCACTAGAATAATACTCAGCACTACATCTACCATCAGGCCACAGTGGTGGCCATGCCCACATGGGCGGAGTAACTCTTATTGAAAAGGTGTGCTGACAAACTGCCGGTTTCATCCACTGCCAAAGCCCAGAGCCCCATGAAGAAGTGCTCTCCTTGTTCACGAGTAAAAAAGTTGCGATTACGTGTGCTTTTTACTACATCATGTGACAAACCTCCGTGTCGACAGTGAAAACAGACTCCTTCATTAACAAATTAAACCACATTGTAACAATACAGTGTAGCATTGCAACAGTGATGAAACAAATTATGTCTATACACTGCGTTATCATCTTTTGTAAGTGTGGCAACCTTATATTAGTATTCCAAAACATACATCGTTATGCATACGGCACCAGCAGTCTTCACTCCTCTGTTTTTTACACCTTTTGCCAATAAAGCATTTTTGAATTTTCAGGCTTTATCGAAAATGCGCCACCAAGTCTAATCTTGGGCGTTTCAATGTTACAACTACATACATGTACAGTCGGTAACTAAATCCAGCGGTAGGCGAGGGCCAATTATAAGCACAGTGACTACGACTGCCATTTGATTTTATTAGGTGATGGAAGCGCCACAATATTTCAACTGGACATTTGTCACGGTTGGGGAATGGAGCATTGAGTCCCGGAATATCATTAACAAACATCGAAAATGGTGGCGCCCCATCGCCGGCCTCGGGAGGTAGCTGTTCTCCCATTGGCCATGGATCCACCAATCAAGTGGCAGGACTGTTCAAATGTCTGTGCTTCTTCATCCACGGCTTTTCCGCACTGATGAAGGCAACAAGCCAGAAATGCATCTGCGGATATAATAAAGCCGATACATACCCCGTGAGTGCACCGAACTCTTGTCTTTGCAGTTGTTGCTCAACAAGCGGGCGCCACTCCCGCCTTCCGGTTTGTACCCGCCGTGAGTTCGGCTGGCCCCATGTGGAATGCTGTGTTTGGATATATATATATATATATATATATATATATATATATATATATATATATATATATATATATATATATATATATTCACTGAAAAAACCGTAGGTTTCAGACATGTTATAGTTAGGAATTAGCATTTAAAAAACCTTTGAAATTCACTGAAAAAACCATAGGTTTCAGATATGTTATAGTTAGAAATTAGCATTTAAAAAACCTTTGAAATTCACTGAAAAAACCATAGGTTTTAGGGACAGTTATAGTTACTTGGACATTGCACTCGTACAAAACACGTGAAATTCCCCCGTTATAGTTAGTTCAGCTAACTATAACTCGCGCCCCCGCAATGCACTGCTGATGACGTCACATATTACATCACTCATGACATGGTCAGTGACATCATGACTGTGGGACCCCCTGAGCAGACCTAGGGGGTCAGGGTGCTTCTACCCTGCCCCCTTTTTGCGCTTTGCGCACTTGTTTCTGTCCCTCGGTTCTACCGAGGGACAAAATGGCTGCCAACACTTCCTGATTTGGAGTGTTGACAGCCAATTAGCATGCAGCTCGTGATCGGGAGGGTGCGCGAATCCGACGCGGCCATAGATATATATGTACTTTTACTTTTGATTTTCTCAGCAACTACTGAACGGATTTACACCATTTAACAAAAAGGGTTCTTTCTGAACCAAGAACTACCTCTTTGCCAAATTTGGTGTAATTCCGTTCAGCAGTTCGAGCTGTAGCCGTGTCTAAAGTTTCCTATGGAAAAATGAATGGGGAAAACGCGTTTTGGGACCCCCTTTTCTCGGCCCCGCTTGACGAATCACCCCGAGACTTTCAGGGTAGGAGCGGACCGGAGCGCCCCACAAAGTTTGAAAATTTTGCGAAGATACGTCAACCGGCAAGAGAGTTATTTCAAATAGAATGTCGCGGATTTCCTATGGAAAATAGGTTCTAACCATAACTATCTACTGGCGACCGCCAGTAGATAATATATATATATATATATATATATATATATATATATATATATATATATATATATATATATATATATATATATATATATATATATATATATATATATATATATATATATATATATATTTTTTTTTTTTTTTTTTAACACATAACCTTTTTAAAAACACTCACAGTCACTGGATGATGTCATCAGTGATGTTATTTGAGATGTCATCAGTGATGTCATCAGTGATGTCACTGACCATGTCTTGAGTGATGTAATATCTGAGGTCATAAGCAGTGCATTGCTGGGACGTGAGTTATAGTTATCTCAGCTAACTATAACTGCTGAATTACACTAGTTTTGTACGAGTGAAACCTGAGCCTAACTATAACGCCCCTGTAACCTTTGGTTTTTTGAGTGAAAAATAAAATATATATATATATTCCAACAGTCAATTTCGCTCAAAGCCCGAGCCACTTCTCGATGGCCGGCCGGTTCGGGGTGGTGAACCCCTTAAATTCCACAAAAGCGTTGTTACACCTTCCAAAGAACAACACGCCACGGCCCAGCTTCTTAAAGCTTGATTATTTATTACAGCAATCCAACTCTACTCCTTGTTCACGAGTAAAAAAGTTGCGATTACGTGTGCTTTTTACTACATCATGTGACAAACCTCCGTGTCGACAGTGAAAACAGACTCCTTCATGTGAAAACAAATTAAACCACATTGTAACAATACAGTGTAGCATTGCAACAGTGATTAAACAAATTATGTCTATACACTGCGTTATCATCTTTTGTAAGTGTGGCAACCTTATATTAGTATTCCAAAACATACATCGTTATGCATACGGCACCAGCAGTCTTCACTCCTCTGTTTTTACACCTTTTGCCAATAAAGCTTTTTTGAATTTTCAGGCTTTATCGAAAATGCGCCACCAAGTCTAATCTTGGGCGTTTCAATGTTACAACTACATGCATGTACATTCATTTAGTATCAATGCATCGTAAATTACACTCAGTCCCCATTAACTAGATTAGCATAAGGGGAAAACAAGAGGAAGCTAAAAAACAAAAAACTGACATGCTGTTTGCGCACCCACTTGGGAAATACTTGAAGTACGCAGGCTCGAATCACGGCGATTCACTAGAATAATACTCAGCACTACATCTACCATCAGGCCACAATGGTGGCCAAGCCCACATGGGCGGAGTAACTCTTATTGAAAAGGTGTGCTGACAAACTGCCGGTTTCATCCACTGCCAAAGCCCAGAGCCCCATGAAGAAGTGCTTTCCTTGCACGAAACGCGTTGGGATGGACTACATGTTTGCAACGATGTCTGCTCCTGTTTTTGCCGTCGCTCAATAAAAAGTTGCAAGATTGAAAACTTACCTGGTGTGGTCCTCTTACAGCAGGCAACTTTGTGTTGTTTTGAATTTTTGGCGGCCCTGCCTGAGCCGCGAGAGTGACCCCGCTGCGCTGTGCGCAGTTCAGCTGAGGTGACAACCGGCATTTCCGCCATTGACAGGCAAGTGCGATTGAGCGAAGTGAGTGGCAATTCAAGAACTGACATGCTGTTTGCGCACCCACTTGGGAAATACTTGAAGTACGCAGGCTTGAATCACGGCGATTCACTAGAATAATACTCAGCACTACATCTACCATCAGGCCACTGTGTTGTGGCCACGCCCACATGGGCGGAGTAACTCTTATTGAAAAGGTGTGCTGACAAACTGCCGGTTTCATCCACTGCCAAAGCCCAGAGCCCCATGAAGAAGTGCTTTCCTTGCACGAAACGCGTTGGGATGGACTACATGTTTGCAACAATGTCTGCTCCTGTTTTTGCCGTCGCTCAATAAAAAGTTGCAAGATTGAAAACTTACCTGGTGTGGTCCTCTTACAGCAGGCAACTTTGTGTGTTGGATTTTTGGCGGCCCTGCCTGAGCCGCGAGAGTGACCCCGCTGCGCTGTGCGCAGTTCAGCTGAGGTGCCAACCGGCATTTCCGCCATTGACAGGCAAGTGCGATTGAGCGAAGTGAGTGGCAATTCAAGAACTGACATGCTGTTTGCGCACCCACTTGGGAAATACTTGAAGTACGCAGGCTTGAATCACGGCGATTCACTAGAATAATACTCAGCACTACATCTACCATCAGGCCACAGTGGTGGCCACGCCCACATGGGCGGAGTAACTCTTATTGAAAAGGTGTGCTGACAAACTGCCGGTTTCATCCACTGCCAAAGCCCAGAGCCCCATGAAGAAGTGCTTTCCTTGCACGAAACGTGTTGGGATGGACTACATGTTTGCAACGATGTCTGCTCCTGTTTTTGCCGTCGCTCAATAAAAAGTTGCAAGATTGAAAACTTACCTGGTGTGGTCCTCTTACAGCAGGCAACTTTGTGTGTTGGATTTTTGGCGGCCCTGCCTGAGCCGCGAGAGTGACCCCGCTGCGCTGTGCGCAGTTCAGCTGAGGTGCCAACCGGCATTTCCGCCATTGACAGGCAAGTGCGATTGAGCGAAGTGAGTGGCAATTCAAGAACTGGCATGCTGTTTGCGCACCCACTTGGGAAATACTTGAAGTACGCAGGCTTGAATCACGGCGATTCACTAGAATAATACTCAGCACTACATCTACCATCAGGCCACAGTGGTGGCCACGCCCACATGGGCGGAGTAACTCTTATTGAAAAGGTGTGGCTGACAAACTGCCGGTTTCATCCACTGCCAAAGCCCAGAGCCCCATGAAGAAGTGCTTTCCTTGCACGAAACGCGTTGGGATGGACTACATGTTTGCAACGATGTCAGCTCCTGTTTTTGCCATCGCTCAATAAAAAGTTGCAAGATTGAAAACTTACCTGGTGTGGTCCTCTTACAGCAGGCAACTTTGTGTTGGATATGTATATATATATATATATATATATATATATATATATATATATATATATATATATATATATATATATATATATATATATATATGTATATATATATATTAAACTACAACGACTATCCACTCTTCCAGGTCAGTCCAGCTGCACTTTCCATCATATTTAAAAAAGACGATCGCATGACCACAGGTCCGAGTGCTAGGTGATTTTTATTCTTATTCTTGCATCTTAGCAACACCCCACAATGGAAAGCCTACGCGTTTCGGCTTGCGCCTTCAACGGGCTAACCCATCTACCCCACAACCGGTGTTCAAAAAGCAACAAAGGACTCATGCGTCCGCATCCTATATTTCCTGATGGCAACATCTAGACTGTTAAAGGAGAAACTATCGTCAATGGATGTCAGCCACATTGAAATTATCATTGTCAAGGGCAATCTTAGAGCAGTCTCATAGGTTCACAGTGCATGGGCGTGGCTACGCAGGCAATGGAGTCGGACGTGCTCTATTAGAGCTCTGTCGCTGACTCCCCTTTCCCCGCTGCAAACATCCGTCACAGTGGGTTTTCAGGGCCGGTGACCAGCTCCGTCGGGCCCTAGTCCAACCTGCGGCACACTGTGAAACTTGGAGCCGCCGCAGATGCCGGGACTCGCGTTCATGGCCCGACAGTGGAGGAGACACCGAGCGGAGATTAAGGAGACCCAGTAGAAGTCTCCACCCTAGGCCGGGGATGCGCCCCACTCAGTAGGCCGCGGTACGCAGTGATGAGTAGCTCGCTGCTGCGCTGGACTCCCGCTGGCCACTGACAAGACCCAAGGGGACTGTGACCAACCGGTGCCTCAACAGAAGTACCGGCACAGCGACCGACATCCAGCTGGGGGAATCGCGCAAGAATTAAAGTGCGCACAGGGCCTAAAATGGCAGACAAGTAACCCAGAGCCCGGCGATGATTTTTCAAAGTGCATCCGGACCCCGGAAGCACACAGGGGACGACGCCAGAGGAGCATTGGGACTAGGCGAGTCCCCGATAACATTGGAGTTGTGCTGGGTGAGACTCAGCGACCAACGCCCATCCTGGGGAATCACGCAAGAAATTAAAGTGCGCCCAGGGCCCAAAATGGGGGACATGTAACCCGGAGCCCGGCGGTGATATTCGAAACGCATCCAGACCCCAGAAACACATGGGGGACGATGCCGGAGACACATTGGGGACAGGCGAGTTCACGATAACAGTGGAGTTGTGATTCGTGAGACTCAACGGCCGACGCCCAGCTGGGAGAATCGCACAAGTAATTAAAGTACGCACAGGGCCCAAAATGGTGGACATGTAACCCGGAGCCCGGCTGTGATATTCAAAGTGCCCAGACCCCAGAAGCACACGGGGACGACGCTGGGGACACATTGAGGCCAGGCAAGCACACAATATAACAGTGGAGATGTGCAGGATGAGACTCAACGGCTGACGCCCAGCTGGAGAAATTAAAGTGCGCACAGGACCCAAAATGGCAGATATATAACCCGGAGCCCGGCGGTGATATTTAAAACATATCCAGACCCCAGAGCCTGTGCTTGGTGGACGACGCCCTGGTGCTCCCAGGCGGGCTATGTGCTCTGTGGGGACCCCTGCGGCGACTGGAGCTGGGAGGCTGCGTGGGCCTGGGATCCTGGACCCAGCGGCTGGTGCACCAGAGATGTGGCTTTGCAGCTGGATATAAATTATAGTGTACCGCTTTCTGGTCTGACGGAGTCGGGCAACGGTCTCTTCTTGCTCACTTTACACCGCCGTATTGGGGTAGTTTCTGCTACGCATTCCGCCTTGGCTCTATGTTGCGCGGGGGCAGACTGCGGACTGGCACTGGGGGCCCGCTGACCCAGCCCCCCCTGTCCCACGCCCAGTCTGACAAAATGCCTGGGGAGGTGTCACCCGACCCGATGTCCAGTAAATTTGATGCTGTGTTGGCGGCGGTGGAGAAATTAGGTGAAACTATGGACCAGACCCCTACTTCCCTTGAAAGCAAAATAGACAAGGTGGCCATTGACTTGAATCTCCTACATGCGGACCAACGCAAACTTACGGACAGAACGTCCGCAATGGAAGCCACCATGGTGGAGATCTCTCCACAGATGACAGCAGCGGAGAAACACATTAAAGACCTCACGACCCAGGTGGAGTTCCTGGAAAACAGAGCCGAAGATGCCGAAGGGAGATCGAGGCGCAATAATGTGCATGTAGTGGGCCTGCCAGGAGGCACGGAAGGTAGGAATGCGGTAGCCTACACTGAATCCTGGCTTCGAGAATTGCTGCTGGAGGGGACACTCTCCCCCCATTTCATCATTGAACGAGCACACAGGGTACCGGCTAAGCCTCCACCTCCGGGGTCCAACCCCAGACCGCTCCTGATACGAGTGCTGAACTACAGAGATAAGGACGCCATTCTCCAGGAAATTACAGGACATACAAGTGGACAATCACAAAATTATGTTCTTCCCCGACTTCACTACACTGGTACAGAGACAGCAATACTCCTACATGGCAGTGAAGAGGCGACTCCGGCAGCAGGACCTTAAATACTCCCTGTTGTTTCCAGCCCGTTTACGGGTGGTGGCAAGTGGCAAAACTTGCTTCTTTGATACTCCGGAGGCAGCGAGGGACTGGCTGGACACGCGAGTTTCCGCAGGGTGTGCCTTTTCGATGGCGGGAGTAAACGATATGAACACTGGCGGCCTTCCCGGAAGACGTAGGTGGGGGAAGAGGTGCAAAGCAGCTCAATTATCCCAGAACCTTGGACCCAATCAAGAACAGATGCTACAGGATCAACACAACGGCCTTCAGGCGGCAGCAGAAATCGGAGGGACACAAGGAGAAGCATCCTCTGTATCCAGTTTGCAAGGACGGGACAGTGAGGGAGAACTATCAAACGAAGCCCTGAACTCACAGGGCTCAGATAATCTACTGGAGATCACTCCTCAGACTGCAGACAGCTTTATTTAGGCTATGGTATAGAACTCTGGACAAGCAACGTCCAGAATACACTGCTGCCCACGCAAGTATAATAAGACTCTGTTATTGATGTATCACAATGCTGGTCTGCTGTAGTGTACATGTATGCTTACATAGAATATAGATCCTGGGTGTGGGGGGGTGGGGCTTGGGATGGAACGGGCTCACGCTATATGCTACGCAGCTTCCCCCATGGAACCGGCCTGTGTTCATTGCCATGTGGCCCTGACTTATGCTTTCTTCTTTGGGGATGGGGAGTCATCATGACAATGTACCTATTGTATTGAAGACACAGTCCGCTTGCGCGAAACCCCCCTTGTCATTGACAGAATGTCGTTTTCATTTACTGTTTGGACGACTGCATGTTGCGCTCTCGCCCTTTTGGTATTACTAGTTTTAGTTTGTAGTAGTTTTGCCTTCCTCCACGCGCTGGGTCGATGCACACTGAGTATTAGATATATAGCCGTCCAACAGCAGCTCCCACCTCAGACACGCGTCATGCCGATTAATACAGACATCAGGCCTCCCTTAAGTTACACGCTCATTCTTGATTTGATATCATGGCACCTGTTAAAATATGCACATGGAACGTGAGAGGCATTCACAGCCCGTCCTGCAGATACCTCATTTACTCGTATCTCAAACAGCTCCACATACAGATAGCTCTTCTTCAAGAGACACACTTGCCAGGGTCTGAGGTGAAACAACTGCAGAGAAGATGAAGAGGACAGTTACATGCCACAGGTTACTCAGCATACGCTAGGGGAGCTTTAATTTGGGTTAGACCAGGCACCCCATTTCGCATAGAGGACTCACTCATTGACACAGAAGGCCGTTATGTTATCGTGCAAGGAAGATTAGTTGGCCAACCCGTAGTCATTGCATCCATATACGCACCTAACATCGATCAGGCCTCATTTCTAGAGGCCCTGTTGAGTAAACTGGCTACCTGGCACATGGCCCCGATGATTTTGGGGGGGGGGACTACAATAGCGTTCTGGACGTTTCCTTGGATCGCTCTTTATCTCCTCTCCCCGGCGCACCCACGCACGCTGCCATGAAGGCACTAAACAACTGGGTTACACAATGGCACATAACGGATGCGTGGAGGCACAGAAACCCGCATGATAGGGTATACTCATTTTTCTCCGGGGCACATGGGTTGCATGTTCGCCTTGATTGAATAATGTTATCTGATGACCTTTTAACAGCCTTTGCGGAACCCCAATACCGCGGGAGGACTCACTCGGACCATAATCCACACACGCTACAACTAGAATGGATTGGTGACATACCACCGGTTCCGAGATGGCGCCTACAACCAGACACACTATTAGATGCGGCATTCCGGGAGTCATTGGAAACAGCCGTAGCACAATACTTTGAGGACAATACAGACACTGCCTTGTCACCATTGATAGAATGGGACGCCTTTAAAGTAGTCACCCGAGGGCACTGCCTAGGCACACAGGCCGGCATGTGCAAACAGCTGGAGACAGACCTCACTGCTTTAGAAAGGAAATTGGCATCCCATGAGAGAGAGGCGGTTGAGGGCTCAAATAGGAGGTTAACTCACAATAGGTAGGAACATGCCCGATTACAAGAAAGACTCCGTTGCCTTAACTATGCAGCACATTCAGCACGTACACATCACTCAGACCATAAGGCTGGCAGGCTCTTAGCTCGGTTGATCCGTCAAGACGACGCCACCTCGCCCGTCACTTCCCTCTGTTCTATACAGGGTGCCACAGTACACTCACAACAAGACATACACAGGGAATTCACAGCTCACTATACCGCATTATACAAGATCCATACTTTAGCCACAATGGATGATATCTGCAGGTATCTAGAAGGCATTGCCCTGCCACAGATCACGCCTGAGCAAAAGCTCGACCTAGATGACCCCATTTTATTAGATGAAATTGGGGCGAGCATACGTTCATTGGCAAACGGCAAAAGTCCGGGCCCGGATGGCTTACCGGCGGAATTCTACAAGACCAATGTAGAGGTACTAGCACTCCAACTCAAGAAGGTCTATGAGACCTCAATAGAGGACTCCACCCTTTCTGACACACAGAATGAAGCGCTACTGAACTCTCTCCCTAAACCCGGCAGGGACCCGGAAGTGCTAGGCTCATACAGACCACTGGCGCTACTTAACAGGGACTACAAGGTCCTAGCATCCATCATAGCAGCGCACTTGGCCCCACTGGTACGGACCCTAGCGCATGCGGACCAGAATGGGTTTGTCCCCACTAGAAGTACAGCGCTTAATATACGTAGGCTTTTCAGGATGCAGCATTATGCGGCAGACATTTGGCCCCGCTCCGGCTGCTTGGTCTTGGACTTGGAGAAGGCCTTTGACTCCTTAGAGTGGCCATACCTCTTCGAAATGTTGCAGGGGTACGGGTTAGGAGACACATTTCTACATATGGTTCAACTATTACATATGCGGGTGAATAGAGGTACCAGGCAGGGTTGCTCACTGTCCCCACTCCTTTTCTCACTCGCTATGGAACAGCTATCGACGCAACTCCTCAGGGAAGGAGCGGACTGGGGCATCCATCTGGGTGACGGCCTACATACCGTTTCATTGTATGCCGATCTGCTATTGTACCTAAGGGACCTACATGATATCCCCACTACCATAGCGGATACACGTCAGGACTTTGAAAGGATATCGTGTCTCCGGGTGAACAGGGCAAAATCGGGTCTGTACCCCTTTTGTGACGAAATCACTGAAACAAACGAGCGTATGTACAATTCTTCTCTCCGCTGGTACCCATCTACGTTCCGATACCTAGGCATCTTCATATATCGGAACCCCACTGATATTCAGGAGGGAAACCTGATTAGGGCTATATCAGCCATCAGAGCTCAAATTCAGTTCTAGAAGTCGCTTCCTCTGAATGTGATGGGTAGGATCGCACTGACCAAGATGGTAATATTACCAAAATTGTTGTACTACTTCTCCAACCTCCCGGTCTATGTTCCGGCCAGAATATTCCGCGACCTCAAACAATTGATTCGTGACCTTATTTGGAACAAGGGCCGGCCCCGCATAGTGCTATGGAAACTCCACACCCCTACCAGTAAAGGAGGCTTGACGGTCCCCAATATGGAATTGTACTATCTAGCAGCGCAATTACAATGGGTGACGAGATGGTTTGCAGGTCTGGGCCTAGAAGATACAGCCACCATGCAGCCGCCTTGGTCCCAATCTCAGATATATCACCTGTTTCACCCTATCGCCCGACCACCGCACCCATCGCAGACCTGTCTTGCCCTAGCACACCGTTGTTACAGGAGGACCCTGTACCTCACCAGAGATACAGTCCCTTATGCCCCATTACTGCCACTTCTGGGGACGCCCAGGGGCAGGACGAGCACCTCTGGCGGGTGCTTGCGCTGGCATGTAGCAGAATTATGTACCTTGGGCGATCTCTATGCAGAGGGCGATCTCTATGCAGAGGTCGCTCTGATACCTTTTGAGACCTGTCCGCAGGTCAATTTTTACTGCATAAATCAATCACGAGATCACTTTCCGCGACATGGGGCGATATCACCTCCGAACCGGAGATGCATCTCCTGATACAATACTTACATGTCATGGGCAACGGATCACATATTGTACACTGGCTGGCTGAGGGGCTACTTACTCACACAATGAAACCCATGACGGCCCTTCGATTGCGGTGGGAAGCAGACAGGGGACAACAATGGACGGACCATGAATGGAACACAGTGTTAGCTAGCTCCACTTGCATTCCGAGAAATTCTAAATTCAGGCTTATACAGACATATATAACGCAAAGGGCGTACCTCTCCCCGGACAAACTAAACAAATATTTTCACATTACCACTTCAGCATGCCCGCGCTGTCTACAGACAGACGCGGATCTCCTCCATATGCTCTGGTTCTGCGCCTCCCTGCATACATGTTGGCAAGAAATTACCACAACACTTGCAACATGCACTAGCAGGCCAATAACACACACATGGGAGGTGTGCATATCAGGCCTTTCCCCCATATCAAAGAATCACAAGGTTACATCCAGATTCATTGACTCAGGATTAATTGTAGCAAAGAGACTAATAACCAAGAGATGGAAACACACTGACCCCCCTGTCTTTACCAGTTGGAAAAAATCGCTCCTAGTATAGGCACAAGCTGAAAGCACATCACTGCGCAGAGAAGAAATAGCCGGACTACGCAAATACCCTATTGCACAGTACTGGGATACCATACTCACGGATTTGGCACGCATGGATGGGGAGGGGGGAAATAGTTCCTCACAAGCAGCTGATGTACGAGACGTGGACACGGACCCCCAGACATATAACACTCCAAGCTCAGGATAGACCAAGTATTGCCATGGGAAAATGGGCAGCACTCAAGATACACGAGCATCAACGGAGGGGTAACCTAGCCATCTATCCTATCAGGTTTTCTTGGCGAGGACGGAGTGGTGAGCTTGACACTTATACCACATACACATTGACCCAGGCGTTGCGAGTAGACGATGGCCCTGTTTGTTTGTTTGATTATAAATTGTATCATATTTTGCCTCATCCTTTCTTTCCAATTGCATGATCAGGTACAGACATTCACGTGAAATACCATTTGGGCGCAAGGATAAATTGACAACACCACGGAGGGCGAGACAAGTGTCTTGCTATCCCAATGGACATAAAAGTGCACCTTCTTGGGCATTTGAACGAGACGCAGAGCATGGAGGTCACAATATGCAGCTATTTTCCTACTATATGGAATTGGTATCAGGCTCAGTCTGGCATGTCTCAGCAGTGAGAATGGTACTATCTATCACGTTTGATGTAGTCAACTGACCCCTGCTTCATATATGTATACTGTCAGCTGTAATTTTGAAAAAATAAAAAATGCAAATAAAGATATTAAAAAATAAATAAAATAGGTCCACAGTGCATAATCAATACATGTTGGCAACGTACACCTGAAATAGGTGAAAAAGGGGGAAGATGGAGAATATACACTACTAAACAAATTGCCATGATTGGAAAAGCAAATATTACTACATATAAATCAACCAACTGGCATTATAAGTGCATACATGATAAGGTTGTAAATGCAAATGATTCAATGGGTTCCATGTAAACATAACAATCTGCATGTCATTAATTCACCATGTTATTCCTATATGAATATCATAGAAAACAGTCAATCTTGATCCTGCAAAAGTCAATATCCAAAGAATAAAGTGCTAATGTTTCTATCCTATTGCACAAAACACTCGAGGTGCACTAACATGGCAAACTTATATATAAAGTGCTCATGCTGCATATTGGACGAATCCCTAAAGAGTACTAACATGTATCAAATACATCCATTGGTCAAAGTAGCCCACACGATGCAACATCCTCCTCCTGCTTGAAGGACTGTAAAGTGCGAGTGCATCTGTAAACAACCAACTTATCATAATTAACCACCCTAAGGGGGATATGAATAAATAATCTCTAGAGATTAAATATGTTTGCTGATCCAGTATAACATATATACAATGAATAATTCAGTGCAATATTGAAATACAAATAAGTGTGAATAAATCCATCCCTGATCCCCTAAAACAATAGACAAGAGAGACAGCTTCTGATTACCTCAATAGCCCATAAGGCTACATCCCATAGCAGGGTAGAGACTCAATTGATGTGCCAAAAATATAGCAAGATCCCATTATGTTGTTATCTAATGCTGTGTAAAGTGCAAGTGCATTCTAAGTTGATATCTAACGGGGGTACCAGCGGGTCAGTTTAGAATATATATATATATACACCACTACCCTTTTATATAAAATCAAAGGGAAAAACCATCAACGGGAATAAAAGCATCTAAGGGAATACAACATTTTAAGAATTCTCACTATTCATGTGTATAACAAACCCTTGACCAGAACCAGTAATGGGTCATGGAACATAGTACAGATAAAAGCAGGCTCATTAATGGACATGAAGTTCAGCATCGATGTTATGGCCCCATGGTCTTTCTGTATCATACGTGATTCACATTGGCGCAATTCTAATTCCCTATTACCTCTACGTGGATGCACTTTATTGTGTTTCAAACCATAATGCTGAAAGCAGGTCATGACACCTTGATGCTAGTCCCAAAAATGCTTGGCCATGGGGTAGGTGTGATCTTGATGTTTGATGGCCCTAATGTGCTGCAAAATCCTAAGTTTTAACCAATTGATTGTGCTGCCCACATAGCGCAATCCACAGCCACATTTCAATACATATACAACGTATTCTGTATCACAGGTGATCAATTCTTTGATTTTGATCGTCCTACCCTCAAATGTTTTATATTCCGTACAGTTCAGTCCAAATTTACAATTTTTGAAAGTGGCATATTTTCTGAAACCCAAATTTCTTTCGGTCAGCCAGTTGGATTCTGGATAATACATAGATCTAGTTAACAAGTCACCCAAGGAGGGTGCCTTACAATATGTGATCTTGGGGTGCTGACCAACTACATCTTTCAGATGCTCATCATGTTTCAAAATGTGCCTGTTCCTATTGATCAAGGAACTGATCAAATTATGTCCCATGTTGTAACCCATATAAAAACATAGTTTGGTCCAGGTCTCCATTTGCCCCACCTATTGGAGCAGACGAGGCTTGAGTGCTCAACGTCTGTTCCCTGTTTTTTGTTAAAACCCTTTGTTTGGCTTTTTTAAGGACCCTCATTGGATAACCCCTTTCTGCAAATCTCATAATCATCAACTTGGCTTCATTTTCATATAATTAATCTGTCGAGCAAATTCTGCTGGCCCTCAAAAGTTGACTATACGGGATACTCCGCTTTAGTGAACAGGGGTGTCCACTATTCCCATGTAAAATAGAGTTACAGGCAGTCTTTTTTCAGAAGGCCTTGGTTTGTAATGAGTCACCAGCCACTTGTAATTTTACATCCAGGAAATCAATCTCTTGCATGCTCCAATTCGCAGTCAATTGTATATTGTAGGGGTTGGCATTGAGAATCGCAATGTATTCACATACAGATGCTTCATCTCCCTCCCATAAAATAAACAAATCGTCATTAAAACGTACCCACATGGCAATCTTGTTGGTATACTCTGCATTGCTTTCTGCCCAAGCGACTTCTTTCTCCCACCATCCCATGTAGATGTTAGCATATGTGGGTGCGAAAGCTGCCCCGATCGCAGTCCCCTGCTTTTGGAGATATGTTTTCTTGTCAAAAAGGAATATGTTGTGGGTTATATATATATATATACATACACACACATACATACATATATATATATATATACGTATGTATATCCAGGTATACTGCTTGCAGGCAATCACCATCATCGATTTGAGAAGCAGGCGCGGACCACAGTTCAGTGCTTAATTTCTGTTTATTTTATGTCGGCCATTACGCGTTTCGGTCCTCCTGGACCTTGATCACATGACAACGCTATTTGGCATTTTACCCCTCTTAAAGTGACAGTGCAATAATGTGTGGTTCCCGCCTTAAAGGACACTGAAGACATACTACCCTTAGGTAACTTTTTCTAAAAACCAAAGTTACATTTCCTCATTAGGTTAATAGCTTTTTGTTTGCTAAATTGATATAAAACATTCTTAAATATCAAAATACGGTATTGCCCTCACATAAAATATATGGGGATTGTTAACATTCAATGATTAAATAATAATAAATATTAAATATAAAATACCATAGCAGAAATATCTACAAGGAAATATGAATAAATAGACAAAAAATGTATGCATTATTATAAAAAAATATATATATAAAAAATAATGTTAAAACATTAGAATTTGTTAAAACATGATTTTTAAATTTTCTTATACAGAACATTCAAGACATCCTTGCATAATGCAGCTAGTTCATTATGTTTAAAACCTAGTACTTTTTGTTTGGTCTTTGGTTTATTACTAAAAGTGCATCCTGCCCAAGGCTCTCACCTAATATGTAAAAAAAGTGCTGGTGCTTGAATGATCCAAACTTAAAAAATTTGGGTTTGACCTATTGTGATCTAAAAAATATATATAAAACCATCTCCTAATGTGTATAAAAAAGTTTTTAAAAAACCATTATGATTTTGGTTTAGGTCAGACTGGCAGCCTCCTTTGATTACAGAAAAATACTCTAACACCTCTTTCTTTTGTTGTTGTATGATATTACTGTTAACATACCAGCAAATTGCAGGTAAGACTTGTTGGTATAGACACCCCTTGGAAATGCAAATACCCCTACAGGGTTGGCCTTAATATTACCCATAGTAGGTTAGATGCATGTGTATAAATCCTCTGTTGTATTTAAACCTCCTGGGCTCTTACAGTCGAGGTTTAGGATATATTTGGTTTCTAACCTCCTAAGTTTACCCTCTCTATCTCCTCCCCGTCTGTTCTTGGGTATGGAATCTATGAGATAGTACGAGAGGTGTTTGAGATCATTGTTGTGTATTTCTTGAAAATGTCTAGCCACTGGGTAAGTCGGGTCATGGTTGTTTATTGCCCGGATGTGTTGCAGAATTCTCTTATTTGCAGGGATTTTGGTACTCCGTACGTACTTGAGATTACATGAACACTCCAGTATGTAAATAGCATTGTCAGTTTTACAGTGTAGGGAACATGATATTTCTATTTCCCTATCACTGAATGGTGTCCTGTATGTTTTCTTGTTTATTCCGTACTGGCATGCTTTGCAGTTTTTGCATTTGGTGAAACCCTTTCTTTGTGACAGCCAGGTCTGTTGGTCCAGAACCTCCGGGCTATTTTTAACCAGACTTCTGCTCATTGATGGAGCCCGCCTGTAGGTGATCCCAAGGGTATTCGTTAAACTGCCCCCTATAACTGGATCACTCAACACTATGGGCCAGTTTCGATGCACAATTTTTTTGATAGTTTTGTTTTGTGCATTGTAGGCTAGAATTAGCCTAAGCTCCATAGTGTTCTTCTTGGTGTTGGCATCATTGTCTTTTGGTTATATATATATACATACACACACATACATACATATATATATGTACGTATGTATATATATACATATATATATAAATATATATATATATATATATATATATATATCAAACACACAATCCTGCTCCAGAAGAGAAGAAGGCACGTACTCAAGGCTGTAAGTATAGGGCTTCTTTATTTTCTCGGGTCACCCTCGACCCCCGCTGTTAGAGAGACGCGTTTCAGCTTCGCAGAAGCCTTTCTCAATCTGATTGGCGTCAAATACATGTAAGTTATTTATAGCCCGTCCCACTTTCGGCATCAATAAAGATAAAGAAAATACTTATATGTTTCAACAATGCACCAATATAGACCCTTTACAATGTGTAAACCAAATCCTAACATAATGACAAAATGACAGGTAATGTGGCTGGTCAAACATGTAATTACATGATATATATAAACCCAGATGCATAGTGCAGCAGATTATACACCAAATAACAGCGAAGTGCGTAACCAGCCTGGATGTAACACATAATATGTATAATACATGTTTAAGCGTGCACACAGAAAATCGCAAAGAAAAATATATATCATTAGCCTATTTAGGGAACATATCATGCATAAAAGAATATGGCGCCAATCACTCAAACAGGACTGCCCTCATGTATAAAACATAACATAAGAATACAGTAAAATCGTGCTGTGTGCATCGCAGGCACATTAAACAGAGGCCTCTTATCCTTCGTACTGTTGAATCTAACAAGAAATGGTCCGCCGGTAATGGACCTATGACCTTAACTACGGGAACCAAATTATGGTGTGTCCAAGTAAAGTTGCACCAATATGCACTATACAAAGCAAGAGGCGAAGAGGCATGGAGGTATATATATGTCTCCCTTTGGCGTTCTTCTTTCCGAACACCGAATCCGGTGGCACCCGGTCAACAAACTGCAGCCCCACTATTGCGAGGTCAGTTTTTTTTTTAAAAGTTCATATTTATTTTACTTTTTACATGGCAAAATGCACAGTCACTTGTATCTCATTTGAGATGCCATCAATGATGTCACTGACCATGTCATGAGTGATGTAATATGTGAAGTCATCAGCAGTGCATTGCGGGGGTGTGAATTATAGTTAGCTCAGTTAACTATAAAGGCTGAATTTCACAGGTTTTGTACAAGTGAAATGTCAGCCTAACTATAATGTTCCTGTAACCTGTGTTTTTTTCCTGTGAATTTCCAAGGTTTTTTAAATGCTAATTCCTAACTATATTGTCCCTGAAACCTGTGGTTTTTTTCAGTGAATCTCTAAGGTTTTTTTAACTAGCACTCACGTTTGCAGAGTGGTGGAGAAAAGGGGCTGAGCCTCCAACCAGCCCTCAGGAATTCTGCTGCGTAGTACTTACAGAAGCTACCAGGAGGGCATCTTGGCCCCCAAGGTCCCTCTGGAGTAAAGTGGACTTCATCCCACAAACATTAGTGCGCCAGGTGGTGCGATTGCTTACTGGTGGTGAAAGGGGGGCATGGCCTCCGAAGACCTCTTAGCAATCCCACTGTGTGGGACTTACTGGAGGTAACAAGAGGGGTAGTTGGTCCCAAGGAAGTCCTTGTGGGTCAACTACCCCTCCTGTTACCTCCAGTAAGTCCCACACAGCAGGATTACTGAGTTCTAATAGCAGGCCACACACCCTTTCTCCACCAGCCTGCAAACGCACCACCTAGCGCTCTCTAGGTTGGGGGATGAAGTCCCCTTCGCTGCTGGGGGTCCTTAGGGGCCAACTAGCCTACCTGTTATCTCCAGTAAGCCCCACACAGTGGGATTGCTGAGAGGTGGTCACAGGCCATACCCCCTTTCTCCACCACTCTGCAAACACACCTCCTGGCACCCTTTTAGTTGGGGCATGAAGTCCCCTTGCCTTATGAGGGTCCCTGTGGGCCAACTAGCCCTACTGTTACCTCTAGTAAGCCCCACGTGCGGCCCCTCTCCCCAGCCCGATTTCAGCCCCGGGGACCCTATCACCCAGGGCATGGCCATTTTTTTATTTTTAAGGGAGGGGGGGCCGAGCGGCTCCCCCTCCCGAGCCATTTTCGGCCCCGGGGACCCCATCCCCCAGGGCCAGGACATTTACATTTTTTCTTTTTCTTTTTTAAGGAGGGGGCCACGCGGCCCCCTCCCCAGGCCGATTTCGGCCCCGGGGACCCCATCCCTCGGGGCCTGGCCATTTCTTTTTTTAAAATAAAAAAGGGAGGGGACTGAGCCTCTTGGGCCATTTTCGACCCGGTGACCCTTCCCCAGGGCACGGCCAGCTGGTTGGGGACTGCGGGGGAGCCTGAAGCCCCCCGCAGTGTTGGCCAGCTCTCGCCTCCTGCGGGAGCCGGCATGGCTTTTTACCCCCAGAGAGCTGCTTCCTGGGGGTAAAAAAGCGTGCTCGCTTGTTCAAAGCAAGCACTCTGTTTGCTATGGGCTCCCGCCATCCCATAGCAAACTGCAATGTCCTGGCGGTGGGCACCCAGGGACATTGCTGGAGCCGGCCCTGCGGGCTGGCGGTCCCAAGGGCCATTTACGGCTCCAGGAGGGGCACTGCGTGGCCCTCCTCCCATTTGTAAATAGCCCCGGGGATGTGGTGGTCCCTGGGGCTATGTGGGGGGGCTTGTGCACTCCCCACACATTATTTTGAATATAGCCCCTTGGGCGGTGGTAGTCCCCGGGGTTGTATGGGGGTCAGGGCCCCCCACAACTAATTATATGCTTAGCCCCAGGGAGGTGGCGGTCCCTGGGGCTGTGTGGGGGCAGAAGCCCCCCCATGCATTCATTTTCTTAAATATAGCCCCGGGGAGGTGGCGGCATCATTATTTTTGCTTGCCCTGGGACCTGGCCCACCCGGGGGCTTAAAGAAATTGAAGTGCGAGAGCCCACCCTTTGTTTTTTTACAATTTTTGGCCAGATTCACGGATCCACCGTGAATCCCGCCAACATTTTTAAATAATGCTTTTTTGAGTCCTGGGGGTCCCTGTGGGACCCTCTGAGCAGGCCTAGGGGGTCAGGGTGTTTCTACCCAGACTCCTTTTCTTGAGTTTTAACGTTTTTTTGACCTTTTTTCTTGTGACTCGGTTCAAACGAGTCACAAGATGGCTGCTACTTCCTGGTTTGAAGTGTTGACAGCCAATCAGATTGCAGGCACGAGTGCGGGAGGGTTCGTGGATCCTCTGCATCCCCAGTTGGATATCTGAGAAATATTTCTCAGGAACTACTGAACAGATTTACACCATTTAACAAACAGAGTGCTTTCTGAACAAAGAGCTACCTTTTTGCCAAATTTGGTGTAATTTCGTTCAGCAGTTCGGGCTGTAGCTGTGTCTAAAGTTTCCTATGGAAATTAACATGGAGTAAACGCGTTTTGGGAACCTCTTTTCTCTCGGCCCCCGCTTGACAAATCACCCCAAAACTTTCAACACAGCAGCTGACCTGACCGCCCCATTAGTTTAGAAAATTTCACGAAGATTCGTCAAACGATATTGGCAAATCAACTTTTCCTATGCAAACTAGGTCCTAACTATAACTACCTACAGGCGACCGCCAGTAGGTAATACACACACATATATATATATATATATATATATATATATATATATATATATATATATATATATATATACATATACAACTCCCTTTTAAAACAGCATGTGATCAGTGGCATGAAAATTGACAAAGGATTTCATCTTGATATAGATCACTGTTTAAAAGGCCCAAAACATGGCAGCCATCTTTAAACCAGTGTTACTGGGGTGAATGTTTGATTTCTTCAGCATTTCGTCCATCATTCTTCTTTTCGCATTTGTCACCCAAAGTGGAAAGGGATGCCCAGGCGTTGGTCCCATGCTAACTGTGTCACTGGATTCTAAGTGGGAAGGGCATGCCCGACATGGGTCCCGTGCTCACTGTGCACTGGATTCATGCTAGCCTGGCTAATGAGGGATGATACATCAAAACTGGTCCCAGGATGGTTGTTTTCCTGTCCAGGGAGGACCTGGCCGGGCAGTTCAGACTGGCGTGTTGGTTGGGTTCAAACTGGGGTGGCGTGCAGAGAAAAGCAAAATGAAAAGCAAATGGATTAAACCCAGATCTGTGACTGGGGATGAATGTTTGCTTTGTTCAGTATTCCGTCCATCATTGTTCATTTTGCATTTGTTGGCCTAAGTGGCAAGGGTATGCCCAGACGTAGGTCCCTTGCTCACTGTGCCACTGTATTCAAGCTAACCTGACTGATGAGGGGTGATACCCTGAAACTGGTCCCAGGATGCTTGTTTCTGGTTCAGGAAGTACTTGGCCTAGCAGTTCAGGCTGGACTGTTCCCATGGGGAGCAGGCTCAAGACATATTTGGATATAGCTGGGTCCAAACTGGGGTGGCGTAGTGAGCATTAAAAGCTATGGATTGAACCCAGATCTGTGACAGAGGGTGGATATTTGATTTGTTCAGCATTCCGTCCATCATTGTTCTTTTGCACTTGTGTACATTCAGAGCATGAACTTTCAACAGCTTGAGCTTTCTAATAAATTTGTAAATATCTATCCTGATTTGAGCAAAGCCAAAGTCAGTGGCTGGGCAGAAGGTCAGACCTACCTGCAAAACACGTATTTTGGCAATTGTCAGAGCTCTGTACATTAAGTTAAATACTGTTAGATCTGCTGTTCCTATTTCCTTTTGATCCTCACTTGCTCCTGGCTCTTCTCTGGGGTGCAGCACATTTTGTGTCTCTTGTTGCCCCTTCTTGTCTTCCTACGGTGTGGTCCGGTGGGCATGTTCTCTGGGATGTGTTTTGCCATGTTTGGTGCATTCATTGATATTCTTGATAAAAGTACTCTCACTGTTTGCTGGATTCGCCACAGCACCCATTGTTTCTCCTTCAGAAGATATATATATATATATATATATATATATATATATATATATACACACATATGCAACAGTACCTCCTTCTTGCGAGAGAGCAGAGACCACACAGGGGAGCATTTCGGAAGCGATCTTTATTTCTTGCATGGCGAATGCATTTCGGCAATTTATCAGCCTTCATCAGCGCCCAAGTATCCAGGAGGCTTCCACATCACGATCAGAAGTTCTGCCGCCCTCTTATTGGTGGAGGGCCCGCTCCGCCCCTTATGGATGTCTGCACACCTGTTGTCAGTTCACGCAGTTCCAGTGGATTGCAACACCCAGAATGCATCGTGATGAGTCCAGGTAGGTGTCGCATAGGGAGTATAACACCTAATAGTCATGCGGGGATGGCAAAACAGTTCATGAGATTTAAAACCAACTTCCTGCTTGAAAGAAACAAAGCGCCTCCTCGAGTCCCCAAACCGCTTCAGCCTCAGAAATCGGGGGTCGTATCCGGCGGGGGCAGCAATGACAGTACACGCTGCCCAACATGTGGTCAAATAACCTCACAACCACCTTATTTTTCCCCAAAGTCCATGGCGGGCCCCGACCTTCCAATCACTTGGACACACGAGAAGCTGCCACAGCAGCAAAGCCAGTGAAGTCAGGGCCAACTTGTGAGGCGGGGGTCTCTGGAACGTGTCTCTGGCTGACACGGAAATATGCAACAGTACCTCCTTCTTGCGAGAGAGCAGAGACCACACGGGAGCATTTCGGAAGCGATCTTTATTTCTTGCATGGCGAATGCATTTCGGCAATTTATCAGCCTTCATCAGCGCCCAAGTATCCAGGAGGCTTCCACATCACGATCAGAAGTTCTGCCGCCCTCTTATTGGTGGAGGGCCCGCTCCGCCCCTTATGGATGTCTGCACACCTGTTGTCAGTTCACGCAGTTCCAGTGGACTGCAACACCCAGAATGCATCGTGATGAGTCCAGGTAGATGTCGCATAGGGAGTATAACACCTAATGGTCATGCGGGGATGGCAAAACAGTTCGTGAGATTTAAAACCAACTTCCTGCTTGAAAGAAACAAAGCGCCTCCTCGAGTCACCAAACCGCTTCAGCCTCAGAAATCGGGGGTCGTATCCGGCAGGGGCAGCAATGACAGTACACGCCGCCCAGCATGTGGTTAAATAACCTCACAACCACCTTGTTTTTCCCCAAAGTCCATGGCGGGCCCCAACCTTCCAATCACTTGGACACACGAGAAGCTGCCACAGCAGCAAAGCCAGTGAAGTCAGGGCCAACTTGTGAGGCGGGGGTCTCTGGAACGTGTCTCTGGCTGACACGGAAATATGCAACAGTACCTCCTTCTTGAGAGAGAGCAGAGACCACACAGGGGAGCATTTCGGAAGCGATCTTTATTTCTTGCATGGCGAATGGATTTTGGCAATTTGTCAGCCTTCATCAGCGCCCAAGTATCCAGGAGGCTTCCACATCACAATCAGAAGTTCTGCCACCCTCTTATTGGTGGAGGGCCCGCTCCGCCCTTATGGATGTCTGCACACCTGTTGTCAGTTCACGCAGTTCCAGTGGACTGCAACACCCAGAATGCATCGTGATGAGTCCAGGTAGGTGTCACATAGGGAGTATACACCTAATGGTAATGCGGGGATGGCAAAACAGTTCGTGAGATTTAAAACCAACTTCCTGCTTGAAAGAAACAAAGTGCCTCCTCGAGTCCCCAAACCGCTTCAGCCTCAGAAATCGGGGGTCGTATCCGGCGGGGGCAGCAATGACAGTACACGCCACCCAGCATGTGGTTAAATAACCTCACAACCACCTTGTTTTTTCCCCAAAGTCCATGGCGGGCCCCGACCTTCCAATCACTTGGACACACGAGAAGCTGCCACAGCAGCAAAGCCAGTGAAGTCAGGGCCAACTTGTGAGGCGGGGGTCTCTGGAACGTGTCTCTGGCTGACACGGAAATATGCAACAGTACCTCCTTCTTGCGAGACAGCAGAGACCACACGGGAGCATTTCGGAAGCGATCTTTATTTCTTGCATGGCGAATGCATTTCGGCAATTTATCAGCCTTCATCAGCGCCCAAGTATCCAGGAGGCTTCCACATCACGATCAGAAGTTCTGCCGCCCTCTTATTGGTGGAGGGCCCGCTCCGCCCCTTATGGATGTCTGCACACCTGTTGTCAGTTCACGCAGTTCCAGTGGACTGCAACACCCAGAATGCATCGTGATGAGTCCAGGTAGATGTCGCATAGGGAGTATAACACCTAATGGTCATGCGGGGATGGCAAAACAGTTCGTGAGATTTAAAACCAACTTCCTGCTTGAAAGAAACAAAGCGCCTCCTCGAGTCACCAAACCGCTTCAGCCTCAGAAATCGGGGGTCGTATCCGGCAGGGGCAGCAATGACAGTACACGCCGCCCAGCATGTGGTTAAATAACCTCACAACCACCTTGTTTTTTCCCCAAAGTCCATGGCGGGCCCCAACCTTCCAATCACTTGGACACACGAGAAGCTGCCACAGCAGCAAAGCCAGTGAAGTCAGGGCCAACTTGTGAGGCGGGGGTCTCTGGAACGTGTCTCTGGCTGACACGGAAATATGCAACAGTACCTCCTTCTTGAGAGAGAGCAGAGACCACACAGGGGAGCATTTCGGAAGCGATCTTTATTTCTTGCATGGCGAATGGATTTTGGCAATTTGTCAGCCTTCATCAGCGCCCAAGTATCCAGGAGGCTTCCACATCACAATCAGAAGTTCTGCCACCCTCTTATTGGTGGAGGGCCCGCTCCGCCCCTTATGGATGTCTGCACACCTGTTGTCAGTTCACGCAGTTCCAGTGGACTGCAACACCCAGAATGCATCGTGATGAGTCCAGCTAGGTGTCACATAGGGAGTATACACCTAATGGTAATGCGGGGATGGCAAAACAGTTCGTGAGATTTAAAACCAACTTCCTGCTTGAAAGAAACAAAGTGCCTCCTCGAGTCCCCAAACCGCTTCAGCCTCAGAAATCGGGGTCGTATCCGGCGGGGGCAGCAATGACAGTACACGCCACCCAGCATGTGGTTAAATAACCTCACAACCACCTTGTTTTTCCCCAAAGTCCATGGCGGGCCCCGACCTTCCAATCACTTGGACACACGAGAAGCTGCCACAGCAGCAAAGCCAGTGAAGTCAGGGCCAACTTGTGAGGCGGGGTCTCTGGAGCGTGTCTCTGGCTGACACGGAAATATGCAACAGTACCTCCTTCTTGCGAGACAGCAGAGACCACACAGGGGAGCATTTCGGAAGAGATCTTTATTTCTTGCATGGCGAATGCATTTCGGCAATTTATCAGCCTTCATCAGTGCCCAAGTATCCAGGAGGCTTCCACATCATGATCAGAAGTTCTGCCGCCCTCTTATTGGTGGAGGGCCCGCTCCGCCCCTTATGGATGTCTGCACACCTGTTGTCAGTTCACGCAGTTCCAGTGGACTGCAACACCCAGAATCCATCGTGATGAGTCCAGGTAGGTGTCGCATAGGGAGTATAACACCTAATGGTCATGCGGGGATGGCAAAACAGTTCGTGAGATTTAAAACCAACTTCCTGCTTGAAAGAAACAAAGCGCCTCCTCGAGTCCCCAAACCGCTTCAGCCTCAGAAATCGGGGGTCGTATCCGGCGGGGGCAGCAATGACAGTACACGCCGCCCAGCATGTGGTTAAATAACCTCACAACCACCTTGTTTTTTCCCCAAAGTCCATGGCGGGCCCCGACCTTCCAATCACTTGGACACACGAGAAGCTGCCACAGCAGCAAAGCCAGTGAAGTCAGGGCCAACTTGTGAGGCGGGGGTCTCTGGAACGTGTCTCTGGCTGACACGGAAATATGCAACAGTACCTCCTTCTTGCGAGAGAGCAGAGACCACACAGGGGAGCATTTCGGAAGCGATCTTTATTTCTTGCATGGCGAATGCATTTCGGCATTTTATCAGCCTTCATCAGCGCCCAAGTATCCAGGAGGCTTCCACATCACGATCAGAAGTTCTGCCACCCTCTTATTGGTGGAGGGCCCGCTCCGCCCCTTATGGATGTCTGCACACCTGTTGTCAGTTCACACAGTTCCAGTGGACTGCAACATCCAGAATGCATCGTGATGAGTCCAGGTAGGTGTCGCATAGGGAGTATAACACCTAATGGTCATGCGGGGATGGCAAAACAGTTTGTGAGATTTAAAACCAACTTCCTGCTTGATACATATATGTATGTATATATATATATAGATATATACATATATATGTGTATATATATATATATATATATTCACTGAAAAAACCATAGGTTTTAGGGACAGTTATAGTTAGTTGGACATTTCACTCGTACAAAACCATAGAAATTCCCCGTTATAGTTAGTTCAGCTAACTATAACTCGCGTCCCCGCAATGCACTGCTGATGACGTCACATATTACATCACTGATGACATGGTCAGTGACATCACTGATGACATCACTGATGACATCTCAAATGACATCACTGATGACATCTCTGATGACATCATCCATGTGATAATTTGATGCATCTTCTCACACCCTAATATAACTTTTGATACACCCACTCTAAATTACAGACTGCCATTGTCAAAACCATAGACACTCCAACACCAATAACTACATACCCACTCACTGATTCTTAGGTTTACACACACATCCACTCACTCATCCGTACAGTCACTCATACTTATGGTCACTCAGTACAGGACTATCTTATGCACTCATACACCTATATAGACACTCACACACCGCCACTCATCCATAGAGGTACTCACACACCTAGTCAGTCATGGAAATAATTAATCACACTGCCATTTATTCAGATATACAGTTATACACACACCAGCTCAATTACTCATACAAATACTAGCACATTCTTACGCTCTTATACAATCAATGATACAAGCACACAGTCATCCATACAGCCACTCTCACAATAACACACTCTCATTTGTAGCCAATTATGTACTCCAACACACATATATACTACTTTTCACATATGTAGTTACTCACACATGTACCACTGAGATATACATTCACTCACTAACACACCCATACACACACTCACCCACCCATACAGTCCATCACAGATGCACTCTTGAAACCATGCACCCAGTGAATCACCCACTCACACATCTATGCTCAGAGTCACACACACCCCACCCACACAAACACTCAGGCACCCATACAGATACTCAGACAACAAATCAATAACCCATATAGACACTCATGTAGCTATTTGCAAACCCATGCAGTCGCTTACACACCAACAGACACATGGATACAGACATTCACACAGTTTACTCACTAACCCATGCATTCCGAAAGATATGTTTAATCACTCACTTATAGAGTCAGTCACACACCTACTAAATCATCCATTCAGACACTTATACACCCACTCATTCTTCAATACGCCTTTCCCTATATATATTAAACATATTTAAACTTTACAGAAACACACAGTCACTGGATGATTTCATCAGTGATGTCATTTGAGATGTCATCAGTGATGTCATCAGTGATGTCACTGACCATGTCATGAGTGATGTAATATGTGACGTCATCAGCAGTGCATTGCGGGGCGCGAGTTATAGTTAGCTGAACTAACTATAACGGGAGAATTTCTATGGTTTTGTACGAGTGAAATGTCCAACTAACTATAACTGTCCCTAAAACCTATGGTTTTTCAGTGAATTTCTATGGTTTTTAAATGCTAATTTCTAACTATAACGTGCCTGAAACCTATGGTTTTTCAGTGAATTTCAAAGGTTTATTAAATGCTAATTTCTAACTATAACGTGCCTGAAACCTATGGTTTTTTAGTTGAATTTCAAAGGTTTTTTAAATGCTAGTTTCTAACTATGCCTAGAGAGGTAGGACATGTGAAGAAAGTAGAAAAACGCACAGAAAGAAGCAAAACAAATGCAGAAACAAGCAACAGAAGTCCACAAAGACGAAGAAAAGTGCAGGAAGAAGCAAGACATGTGCAGAAAGAACCAACAGAGGAGCAGAAAGAGGCCTTGTTGCAAAATCATCCTGTGCCCACAACTTTTCCGACGGGTACTGGTGATAACTGGCCATGACTAACCAGGCCTAGAGCCAGTGCTATGCTAAAAGACACTTCGAATACAGTGAAAACACCTACATACACTAGGGAACACTATGCGTTGGGGTACCCCTCTGATTAGCATGACCTCCTCTGTAAGTCCCTAGTACATAATAGGGCAGGGGGATTAAAACTAAGTAACTAACTTGTCACATGAGGCCCTACTCCCTCTCTTCACCACTGTGCAAACACGCCCCGTGGCGCGTTTTAAGTTGGGGATTAAGTTCCCTTCAATCCTGAGGGTCCCTGGAGTCCAACTAGCCCACCAGGTACCTCCGGTAAGTACCACAGAGCTGCGTTGCAGAGAGGTGGTCCGAGGCCACGCCCCTTTTTACACCTCTCTGCAACGCAGCTCTATGGCGCTTACCGGAGGTACCTGGTGGGCTAGTTGGACCCCAGGGACCCTCAGGATTCAAGGGGACTTAATCCCCCAACCTACAACGCACCAGAGGGCCTGTTTGCACAGTGGTGATGGGAGGGAAAGGGCCTGATGTGACAAGTGTGCAAACGCGCCCATGGCGCATTTTAAGTTGAGGGATTAAGTCCCTTTGAATCCTGAAGGTCCCTGGGGTCCAACTAGCCCACCAGGTACCTCCGGTAAGCGCCACAGAGCTGCGTTGCAGAAAGGTGTAAAAAGGGGCATGGCCTGGACCATCTCTCTACAACGCAGCGCAGTGGCGCTTACTGTAGGTACCTGGTGGCCTAGTTGGCCCCCAGGGACCCTCAGTATTGAAGGGGAATTAATTCCCCAACTTAAAATGCGCCACGGGTGTGTTTGCACACATGTCACCTCAGACCCCACCCCCTCCCTTCACCACTGTGCAAACGCGCCCCGTGGCGCATTTTAAGTTGGGGGATAAAGTCCCCTTGAACCCTGAGGGTCCCTGGGGCCCAACTAGCCCACCAGGTACTTCCAGTAAGCGCCACAGAGCTGCGTTGCACAGAGGTGGTCTGAGGCCACGCCCCTTTTTACACCTCTCTGCAACGCAGCTCTGTGGCGCTTACAGAAGGTACCTGGTGGGCTAATTGGCCCCCAGGGACCCTCAGTATTGAAGAGGAATTAATTCCCCAACTTCAAACGCGCCACAGGGCATGTTTGCACGCATGTCACCTCAGGCCCCGCCACCTCCCTTCACCACTGTGCAAACGTGCCCCGTGGCGCGTTTTAAGTTGAGGGATTAAGTCCCCTTGAATCCTGAGGGTCCCTGGGGTCCAACTAGCCCACCAGGTACCTCCAGTAAGTGCCACAGAGCTGTGTTGCAGAGAGGTGTAAAAAGGGGCGTGGCCTCTGAACACCTCTCTGCAACGCAGCTCCCTGGCGCATACTGGAGGTTCCTGGTGGGCTAGTTGGCCCCAGGGATCCCCAGTATTCAGAGAAGTTACTTCCCCATCTTACAACGCGCCAGGAGGCGCGTTTGCAGAATGCTGCAGGGAGGGCGATGCCGGTCTTTTTTTTTTCTTTTTTAGAAGGGGGGCTGTGTGGCCCCCCTTCTTTTTAATTATTTTGGGCCCTGGGGACCCCATCCCCCAGGGCCTGACCCACTTTTTTTTTGTAAAAAAAAAATGGAACGGCAAGGGGGCCGCGTGGGCCCCCCTCCTGTGGCCAATTTCAGGCCGGGGACCCCATCCCCCGGGTCATTGCCACATTTTTTTTTCCACATTTTTCATGGAGGGGGGCTGCGTTGCCCCCCTCCTCAGGCCTCCTTAGGCCCTGGGGACCCCATCCCCCGGGGCCGGCCTTTTTAATTTTTTTAAATTTATTTTGATAATTTGGGGAGGGGGCCGCATGGCTCCTCCCAGGCCCTGCTGCCCGGGACCCCATCCCCGGGGCTGGCCCTATCCTTTGGGGACTGTGGGGGACCCCAACTCCCCCACGGTCCCACCGGCTCCCCGCCTCCTGCGGGAGCCGGCATTGCTTCCACACGGGGAACTGCTTAGATGCAGCTCCCCGTGTGGGAGCTGATTTGCTTTGAATTTTGGAAGAGAGAGCAGGTTTCCTGCTCTCTCTTCCAAAATTCAAAGCAAGTTTGCTATGACAGGACGGGAGCCGCAAGGCTCCCACCCTGTCATAGCAAACAACAGTGTCCCGGGGTGGGCACCCCGGGACACTGCAGGAGCTGGCCCTGGGGGTGGTGGTCCCCAGGGCCATCACAGGCTCCAGGAGGGGGCCGCGCGGCCCCCTCCCATCGTGTGCACAGCCCCGGGGAGGTGGTGGTCCCCGGGGCTCAGGGGTCTGAAACGGACCCCCACATTGAAATTCTTAGTGCCCCGGGGAGGTGGCGGTCCCCAGGGCATGTGGGGGGGCTCGAGCCCCCCCACACAGGTAATTTAATTTAAAAAAAAGAAGCCCCGGGGGGTGGCGGTCCCCAGGGCTGCGGGAGGGCCCAGTGCCCTCCCGCACCATTTTAATTCAAAGCCCCGGGTGGGTGGCGGTCCCGGGGCTTGGGGGGCCTTAGAGGCCCCCACACCATTTTGTTATTAACCCCGCATGCCCCGGGACTTGGCCCACCCGGGGCCAAATAACAACGAGCGCGGAGCCCGCACTCGGTTTTTTCACTGCGGGATCCGCGCATCCTAAGCGCATCTCGCCGATTTAAAAAAAGAAAAAAAATGCTTTTTGGCCCTGGGGGTCCTTGTGGGACCCCTAAGCAGAGCCTAGGGGGTCAGGGTGTTTCTACCCTGCCCCTTTTTGCGTTTTGCGCACTTGTTTCTGTCATTTCTTGTGCCTCGGTTCTACCGAGGAACAAGATAGCTGCCAACACTTCCTGGTTTGGAGTGTTGACAGCCAGTTAGCATACAGCTCGTGATCGGGAGGGTGCACGGATCCTCCGCGGCCATAGATATATATGTGTTTTTACTTTTGATTTTCTCAGCAACTACTGAACGGATTTACACCATTTAACAAAAGGGTTCTTTCTGAACCAAGAACTACCTCTTTGCCAAATTTGGTGTAATTCCGTTCAGCAGTTCAGGCTGTAGCCGTGTCTAAAGTTTCCTATGGAAAATTGCATGGGGAAAACACGTTTTGGGACCCCCTTTTTCTCGGCCCCGCTTGCTGAATCACCCCAAAACTTTCAGGATAGGAACGGACCGGAGCGCCCCCCGAGTTTTGAAAATTTCGCGAAGATTCGTCAACCGGCGCCAAAGGTATTGGAAATAGAATGTTGCGAATTTCCTATGGAAAATAGGTCCTAACTATAGCTATCTACTGGCGACCGCCAGTAGATAATATATATATATATATATACATATATATACATTTGACAAAGACCGTGAGGTTGAAACGCGTCAGCAAATACAATTTTCTCTTTAAACGAATCCTGAGTGCGTCTTTACCTTCCGTTGCACAACTGAAGGACATTGCAGATATATATATATATATATATATATATATATATATAAATACATATGCTGTGGAATATAAATACATATATATATATATATATATATTTCATAGTGGTGACAGTAGCCACTCTGTACTTATGGTTAGGATCCCCAGAGATAGGAATTCACTAGATTTTTGCCTATTTATAACTTTGCACCTGTTTGACGATTCTCCATGAAACTTTGCAGACCTTAGCTTTTTCTACATTGATGTTTGATGCCAAGTTTTGCGGTAATTGGTCAAGGGGGTTGCAAAGAAAAAAGAGGGGTTCCAAAACATGTTTTTCCTTCAATGCATTTTTCATACTGTGTACTCATGCTTAGGGACCAGACAGGAAGTCGAATTTTCATGAAAGTTGGCAGGATTATAGTTTATGGTATGCAGATGATCCTTTTCCGTAGTACAAGTAAATAGGGTAAAGTTTTTTAAAGTCATAAGGCAGTTAAATGTAGCGATATCTGAAGCTGCGTTAGTATACATAATTTACCTTGACGATTCAGTAGTGGTCACAATCCTGCAGTTGTATTTTTGCAAAACGTTATCTTGCACTTGATCCTATGGTAGAACATTCCTTTCTGCTCAAGTTTTTCCATTCAGCAGCACCTCGTGTAGCATTGAGTTATTCCTGTCTTAGGCCTGGTTTCTATACTGTTATAAAAGTGTTGAATTGATATCCATATTGAGTAATCTTTAAACTATGTCTGCAAAATTGCAAGGGTAGAAATTGCATTTCACTCTAGATAGAATTCATTGTTAGGATGGGCGATGAGCCTCAACCATAATATATTTCTGGTGCTAGGTTGGGTTGTATGTTGATTTTCTATAATTTCTCCTATGGGAAATACTTTTGAAAATTATATTTAGGACACTAATATTTTTGCCAGAGGTTATGTTTGTTATAATACTCTAGGAGGGTATTTTGGAGATTTACCCATGTAGTAGAGTTTTCTCTCCATTAATAGCCATGGGTCAGACGGACAAAACACAACTTCTTTTATCACTGTAGATGTATTACTATCCATGGATGATTAATAATAGTCTACCTGCTAGTCAACAAGGGCAAGTAGTAGAAGATCAGCTAAGCCAAGCCAAACCTCCAGTTCGCACGACAGCTAGCCTACAGACAGTTGTGACATTCAAAAAGATTAATTTTTCACACTTGACCAGTATTTGACAGCTAATGTCCTCCCCTTCCAACTGCTTTGTTCCTCCAGCTGGCAACCTGCCTGCATGTGCAAGAGACTTCACAACCTTTTTTTTCCGATTTTGCCCTCCTCTGTCAGGGAAGATTGCAGGGTGAATCTAGGGGTATATTTACAATGAAATGGTGCAGCGCCACATGCAAATCTGTTTCGCCGAGCTGCATCATTTAAAAAACACAGGGATGCGTTGTGTTAACAATAATATGGCGCATCCCTGTGCTTACCCCTGTGCCTATGCTAAAAAAGCTGCCTAGCGCCAAGGCAGGCACTCTTATACCATTGTGAAATAGTGCCTGCGTTGCAGGGATGATTGTTAATGTGCAGGGAGGGACACCTTCATGGACATAAACAATCATTAATGGCAATTTGCTCCTTCTATGTGTGCTGCAGAACGCAGCACACATAGAAAGAGCAAAAAAAATGAGGAGATATAAAATTATTTCTCCTCGTTGCGCCACTCTAATGCCTCCTTGTGAATGGTGTTAGTTTTTGGCGCTGTCTCAGATTTACACATCCTTGTAGATCTGGCACAGTGTCAAAAAGCAATGGGTGTTGCTTGGGTATGCCCACTGCATCACCCATTGCATGCCCCTTTGACACAGAAAACTACGTCAAAGGTTACGATATTTACAATGCAGCGTTAAGCCACACAAAGACGCCTAGTGCTGCATTGTAAATATGGAGCAGGGCTTTGCACCACTGGAGCATCCTAAAAAGTGACCCCCCGGTGGCGCAATGCCCTTATAAATCTGCCCCCAAGTTTGCTCACCATGAGAAGGGAGTCCTTCACTGTGGGAAGAATCTTAACCCAGAGACTGAGCTAGTTTCTGCCATTTGAAGTGCAATATCAGAGGTGATTACTGCATTCAGATCACCTTTGCTTTGCTCCAGTATTGCCCAGGTTTGCTGTCAGCTTCAGGAACTGAGCCCAAAGACTCCTGGCAAAGGTGTTCTGTTGTTGCTGGCATACCCAAGCCCCCATTCACCAACACCAATCTTCGCTGCTGGTTGAGCTAATGTTGTGGTGAAAAACATCAGATTGAAAGAGATGTATGCAGTGAATACAAGATAATTTATTTAAAGCGACCTATGTAATCTGTGTGTAGTTAACATGATGAAGTGTTGCAGGGATTTTGCACATACACAGAACTAAGCGCAGGAAAACAGGACCTCGGTGTGTAGGGACTGAGCCTTCCTACCGCCTCAGTACCCAAAATCCCAGAACCGACTAGCTATAGTGTCTCATTCGCTCTCCTACATAATCACGAAGCTACAAATGATTAGACAACCCAGAACATAACGCTCCCGACTCTCTCAGGAATTGCGGTAGCAAGACCTACCCTTTCGCTCACTCACTCGTACCTGTCCACAATAAGAATTGACAGAGTCACTGTTAAAGTTCAAAATGTTTATTTTAACTAAGGTGCTCTATAATGCAGTATACAAGCCACTTCCAGCAGCAAAACGCATAAACCTAAAACAGTTAGCATTGTTGCAATTCCATAGATTATAAAGGGGGATGTCATTGTATACAGACAGTGGATAAAGGACTATGAGGCCTAACCACCCTCCCCTTGGCTAGAAGAAGTTTTATTATATAATAGAAGATCTCTGGGCTTTGTCAGCAGACCCCATACCTTAGTGCCTAGGTGGTATTTTTACATCATAGGAACAGCATAGCTCTTCTCCCTGGAAAGGTCCCTCTCCAAGTGTCTGTTAGAACAACATGCATCCCCATAATATCAAAGCATGAGTTTCCAGCAATAGCAGCTGTGTTAGCATGTTTTGTCTAGGTGCTAGGGACTGACCGGAACAGAATAACAAGGGGCATTGTTTATCGACCTTGCACACCGTGTTCAGACTGAACTCCAGGAACAGGCAGAGAATGCAGAAAGCAGACGGTTCTCATGTGAAAGGCACAAACAAAGGCTTGCAAAATAAAGTCATGTAGTAACGTGCGCAAATGCAGCCTCATGGCAGCAGAGCTCATGCTAACTTAGCAATGTCGACAATGACTCTAACGCCCATATGACACCATCCCCTTGGTAAGGTCGTAGTATATAGACAAAAGACCCAAACAGAGTTCTAAGGTAAGCAGAGTCTAAAAGCGCTTAAAAAGAAGAGAATACCAAATTGGAAAATTTAAAAAAAAAAACATTTTGTCATTTAAAATTTTGTTTATCACGGAGAACGGGATTATTTGAAGGTGGAAAATCCATCAAAGTACGTGAACTTAAGAATGCAATTTGTCCCAGAAGGCCATCCCTATCGTTCGTAGCAAAAAGGGATGCCATCCAATAAAGTAGTGCAAAGGAACACATGTGCTCCACATAATCCGATGCATCCGAGAGCATGTCTGGGCAACTTGCGTGGTATTCGATGAAACTGCGCTGCAAGAGGTTCTGCGCAGTCGCACAGATTTCCCACTCAGCCAACACTCCAAGTGCAGCCGCACGCGCCATACGGTCATCCCGAGAACAGGCCTGGTCGTGGGCCAGTAATGGACCCACTAACAGATCATAATCCGGGTCCGTGCACGACGAATTGGAGAGGCATAAATCCAAGGCCCAATTGAAAGGGCACCGCTGGCAGTAGAACACAGGTTGCACGCAAGTCAAGTAGGCAAAGCGAAAAGTTAGTCCATAACTCACGCCAAGCGTCGCTAATGTCAAGCATCCAAAAAGTTGTTGCATTCGGTCACGGTACAGTTGCAATTGGCCGGGTCTGTGCATTACTATATGCTGGGCAGCCATTGCGTAACAGGAGCAGAAGAACCAGGACGCCACCCGCCAGCGCTAGGATTAAGAGGAACCCTCCAAAGGCGCTGGAAAAAATAGAATGAATAAAGGCCGATATTACTCCAAAAATCATCTGAAAAGAAGTCACAAGGCCGGATCCCACAAGTTTAAAAAAATGAGCAAGGCCTTCTGTGTCAGGCGAATTAATCATTTGATGTATCAGTTCCCCAAAATGAAGTGGGAGATTCATGTTCAGCAGTGACTGAATCTCACTAGATGTTCTAGCCACCTGCAATTCGAAGGTCTCTCGAGCTGAAGTGAGAGCCACTTCTTGTTGAAACAATAGCGCTTTGAGTCTGCTTAATTTATTGAAATCTGTTTTCAAAGTCGGAATGGAAGGCCAAATGGAGCTAACCAAACACAAGGAGATGATGGACGGAGCGCTGAAACTTTTCAGACACTCACCCCCAGTCACAGATCTGGGTTGAATCCATCATCATTCTTTAGCTCACTTCGCCACCCCAGTTCAGACACAGCTATATGCAAATCAGTCTTGACCCTGTGCCTCATGGGAACAGTCCAGCCCGAATTGCCAAGCCATGTCTTCCCTGGACGGGAAACAAGCGTCCTGGGACCGGTTTCGGGCTAACAGCCCTCATCAGCCAGGCTAGCTTGAATCCAGTGGCAAAGTGAGCAAGGGACCCACGTCTGGGCATACCCTGCCAACTTAGGGCGAACAAAGCAAACACAAGGAGATGATGGACGGAGCGCTGAAACTTTTCAGACACTCACCCCCAGTCACAGATTTGGGTTGAATCCATCATCATTCTTTAGCTCACTTCGCCACCCCAGTTCAGACACAGCTATATGCAAATCAGTCTTGACCCTGTGCCTTATGGGTACAGTCCAGCCCGAATTGCCAAGCCATGTCTTCCCTGGACCGGAAACAAGCGTCCTGGGATCTGTGACTGGGGGTGAGTGTCTGAAAAGTTTCAGTGCTCCGTCCATCATCCCCTTGTGTTTGTTTGGTTCGCCCTAAGTTGGCAGGGTATGCCCAGATGTGGGTCCCTTGCTCACTTTGCCACTGGATTCAAGCTAGCCTGGCTGATGAAGGGTGTTACCCAGAAACCGGTCCCAGGATGCTTGTTTCTGGTTCAGGGAAGACCTGGCTTGGCAGTTCGGGCTGAACTGTTCCCATAAGGCACAGGGTCAAGACTGATTTGCATATAGCTGGGTCTGAACTGAGGTGGCGAAGTGAGCTAAAGAATGATGATGGATTCAACCTAGATCTGTGACTGGGGGTGAGCATCTGAAAAGTTTCAGCGCTCCGTCCATCATCTCCTTGTGTTTGTTTTGTTCGCCCTAAGTTGGCAGGGTATGCCCAGACGTGGGTCCCTTGCTCACTTTGCCACTGGATTCAAGCTAGCCTGGCTGATGAAGGGTGTTACCCAGAAACCGGTCCCAGGATGCTTGTTTCCGGTTCAGGGAAGACCTGGCTTGGCAGTTCGGGCTGGACTGTTCCCATGAGGCACAGGGTCAAGACTGATTTGCATATAGCTGGGTCTGAACTGAGGTGGCGAAGTGAGCTAAAGAATGGTGATGGATTCAACCCAGATCTGTGACTGGGGGTGAGTGTCTGAAAAGTTTCAGCGCTTCGTCCATCATCTCCTTGTGTTTGTTTTGTTCGCCCTAAGTTGGCAGGGTATGCCCAGACGTGGGTCCCTTGCTCACTTTGCCACTGGATTCAAGCTAGCCTGGCTGATGAAGGGTGTTACCCAGAAACCGGTCCCAGGATGCTTGTTTCCGGTTTAGGGAAGACCTGGCTTGGCAGTTCGGGCTGGACTGTTCCCATGAGGCACAGGGTCAAGACTGATTTGCATATAGCTGGGTCTGAACTGAGGTGGCGAAGTGAGCTAAAGAATGATGATGGATTCAACCCAGATCTGTGACTGGGGGTGAGTGTCTGAAAAGTTTCAGCGCTCCGTCCATCATCTCCTTGTGTTTGTTTCAAATGGAACTATCTACATTTCCATGCGGGAGTGGAAAAAGCACATTGCTACAACAAGTAACACGTTGTGAAACTGTTACTATGTACGGGATGCCAGCCCATAAACCACAGCAGTCGTGGTTATTCAAAATAAGATTACTGCCGTTAGAAAGCAATGTGAGAGCGGGAATTATTGCCAGGACAGTAGTTTCTTTAACAAAACAAGACAGATTAGGTGCGGACACATTACAAGCACTGTGCAACTTAACTTGTTTACAAACTAGGGAATGTCCTACTGTGGAATCGCAGTCCACCCCTGTTAGGAAAACTTCCTTACCCTCCCGTTGACATCTGTAAGTGAAAGGTAGGGACCATAATTCATGGAGAAACGCACTACCCAGGGGTTCAAAGTGGCCAATTGGGAAATGTTTCATGCAAGATTTAAATTGAAATAGCGAAAAAGGCAGAGCGATAACGCCATGAATTAACCATACAGCCGAATCGGTCTCCGCCACAGAAAATGGCAAGTGTTCTAATTGCTCAATGTGTAAAAGCGTGTATGTAGCATCTTTCATGAACATAAATCTCTGTTTGTCAGTTAAATTAAATGGTAAAAACAAAGCAGAAGCGTTCAAATAATCCACTGGTACTTTTCCCATTTTGAGAGTTTGTAACGTCCAAGCAAATTGCATCACAGATCGTAATTGATTTTGACCATGATATAACACAGATACATCACTTTGAACAATATCAATAACAGATGAAACAATATTATCTAAAGTATAAATGTGGGAAGACAGTGTATTTATGCTATTGTCGACTACTGCAAGGACTTTTTCTAAATTTGCTTTGTCAATTTGGCGCAGACGGAACGCTGCGTTCCATCTGTAAAAGTTTCCATAATTCATTGTAAGCTGCATAGATGAATCTTTTTGTTCTGGGAATCCTTGGACCTAAGATAAAATCAGCCAAATTGATGTCACTCGACAAGAGGGACAGGTGTTGTTTCACTGACGACAGAGTAGAGTGTTCCAACCACTGTTGGCACAATTTTCCCACCGAATATGTGGTGAACGAATGTGAATGTGGGTAACGAGGATCAGGTCTTGTTTTTGTGAAACCAGTCGTACCATTATAAAAACGCAGTTGACACGCATTTGAATTGGTTTGCCACAACAACCATCCTGAGGGGTCAACATAAGAGATATTGAAACTTTCATTTCGAAACCGAGCTTGTAATACATCGATGGTACTATTGGTGTGTTTACGCCAATTATCATACTCCGCCAGTGACGGAATGGATGGAATATTTAGATGTTTGGCAGTAGCCAAGCCAATACAAGTGGTCTGGTGCACTGTGTCATTTAAAAATAATATTTGAGTCGGAATTAGGCATGCACGATGCAAAGCTTCGGTTCCCTGGACCTGCCAAGCCTTAGTGCCCCAAATAGATTTCAAATCAATGGTGTCTCTCCAGTGATCATAACCCAGTAAGGCCAATTCAGTTCTAAAGGAATAGGAACAGATTAATTTTGTGTTTGTCAGAATAAATTTAGATTGAGACGGCAATTTCAATTTAAAGAAATAGGATTCTGGATTGGACGTGTTGTAACTAGTGAAGTAGGTGAACTTATTTCTAAGCATTTTTAAACTTCCCTGTAAGGGAGTTGGACAATGTTCCCACTGAGTGCAATTAAAAGCCGGTCTTAACGTGTTTGTTTTGTGCAAGAAATGATGGCCATAATGTTGATAACCGAATAAATCAGCCTAATTGGCAGAATTTTATTCTAAATCTTCAGCATCAAAAGCAGCATAATACTTTAAATCAGAAAACAATTAATTTACCGCTTGTACATCCCAATCATCAGAATGCATGTCCGGTGTTACCACATCTCCTAATGAAACACGAAACACGTATGGTATCTTGAGGACTTCCGTCGAACCATGGATTTCGATTGCAACGTTATCCCAAACGATGCCACTAGCAACAGGGAAAGTCAAAATGTTCACAAGGGCTTGATCACGTTTCATAATATGGGATGATGTATGGGGAGCCGGAATTCCGTCGACCAACTTTACAGCAGAGCGTTCTGGCACATAATGTCCATTGACGAGCAAAAAGAATACTGTCACAAACCCAATCGACAAGGATAAACACCAACCAGATGTAGGTCCAGGGTGGGACCATGTAAGTCTTTGTGAACCAAGAGATGAAAATAGTCGTTTTTGTCGGTGGAGGTGCCACAGAGGAAGACGAGGAGGAAGAGTCATAAGAGAAACTCGTACGGTCCCCAAAATAACCGCTTGCCCCCACGTTCATCAAAGGTGGTAACACAGCATCAGCTTGATGATGTAAAGGACCGTCCGGTACTTCAATGTGGGACTCATCCACAGGATAAGCATACTTGATGTCTACGTCAGAAGAGGATGAAGGCACAACTGGCAAAAGGTCAATAGTAGTCTCCATCTCACCCTCAATGACATAGTCATTAGTCGAAGAGGCTGAAGCCATCGGAATCAAAGAAATAGCGTGGCATGAAACACTAGGAGTCACACTATTCAGAATCGGCCAGATGGTGTAGTTTGACATTGTCGACTGAAATGTATCTGTTTTCTTTGCGACCAGGCAAAGGTGGTAGAAGCACTGTACGAGTACCCTTCAATCCAAGAACTGGGACTGGTGCACGATAAGAGGGACCAAATTCCTTTTTGTTCTCCAGCTTTTCTCGTACCAGATCTCCAATCTTAGGAAGCCAGCCGGTGACCGGAATCAGCATTGCTTTGTCATTGGAAGAGGGTATATGTTCTGTTGCATAGCTGTCACGGGTCTTTTGAAGGTCCTGTCACATAGTAGAATGGTTATCTACGTCAAATGTTGCAGCCGCCGCCACAACGTCTAGACCATCAAGGTCTGGCACAAACATTTTAATGCCAAAGAGCATTTCTTATGGGGTCCGCCCACCCAGAGATCTTCTTGGGAGATTATTAAGCGCACGTTGAACTCCATACAAATGGGCTAGCCAGTTCCTGCCAGTACCTAAGACTCTAGCTGTCAAAGATTGCTTTAAGTCAAGGTTTATTCGCTCCACTATTGAATTGCCCTCAGGCCTGTATGGAGACGAAAACTGCACCTGCACCCCCATAGACTTCATCGCATCCTTGTATGCCTTAGAGGGGAATGCTGGACCTAGGTCAGAATGGAAGGTGCCACAGGCAAACGTCCCGACAAAGACACGCACATCTCTAATGACATTTCAAGGGTCAGCGCTGCATTGTGGCCAAACCCATAGGAATCTAGTGCACGAATCAACTGCAACAAAAATATATTTATATGCAGTATCAGAAGTCAATGGACCGCAGTGATCAAGATATACACAGCCAAACGGCTGATTTGAAATACATTGCTGTGTTTGTGGTGGTCGTGAAACCGTAGACGGTTTGATTTGTTGACAAATGTCACAAGAAAGCACATAATTGCAGGTTTGTTTACATAAACCACACCACCAATAACATTGCTGTAAAATAAAGACAGTCGCAGACGTCCTGGCATGTGCAGAAACCATGCCTTCGTGTGCGGCTATGATCAAAGCAAGCCTGCGGTCAATGTTGGGAATCAGCCGATCCCCAACTGATGGAATTGTAGCATAAGGAACTTGTTCGGGAGATAAATGATAAGAATACTTTGAAGAGAAGCACTGCGGGTAAGCAGTTCCATCCTTCGTAGCAGCTATAGCTGCCAAAATTTCATTAACTATTTTAGTCATGGATCTTGTAACCGCTGCAACGGAACACGTGGTTACTGCAGCTTTGTCTGCCACGTCAGCCAAAGAATTACCAACAGCATGTGCTCCCACATGCTGATGGCCAAGAGTATGTATAACCTGTGTGAGCGGCAGACATTCTTTAAGCTCCGCCACTCGAACCCAAAGCATTTTATGCTTTATTGCGCTGCCTTTAGAGTCATGATAATCATTCTGAGACCAAAATAATAAGTTGTCATTAAAAGACTGGACACAGTAGTAAGAATCGCACACAATAGGAGTATTCACTGTAGACTCTGCAAATTCGAGAGCTAGAACAAGAGCACGCAGCTCCGCCAATTGCGCCGTTCAGTCCCCAAGTGCCTGTGTATGCACAATTGAAAACTTAAATTCACCATTTACAATTGAACCAGCCACAATAGCGCAAGCTGCTGAATAAGTATGTTTGGATACGATGGCCGGTTGAGCCGAGCCATCGGTATAAATGATACATTTGTACTCATCCAAAGGAAGCAACGACAACGGAGGGGGATGAACATGTTCATACTGTAAAAATTCCTGTGTCTGAAGTGTCGTGTAGTTCCTATAGTACCCATGCAGGACCTGCGCGTTTGGATAACATAAACTGTGGGCTGGGTGGCAGACTGATTCTGTACACCCCCAACGAGAAATGTTAACCTGTTTGCATAAGCTAGCTCACAGTGCCACTAGTGTCTCCTCTTATCGGGGAGAGATTAGTTTCTGGCAACCTCAGAACATGTCAACCCTGATCCCTCAAGATCGTGGAAACAATGTATTACTTTTCGCTCAGTCACTCGTGCTCATTTAGTTTATCTCAGAGGTACACAGAATAAACAGTCTGGGCGTTTCAATAAGGATTTATTGAACAGTTGTTATTCTCGTGTAAAGTATATGAGCTAAAACAACCATTAAACAGTAGCAGAGATATATGATTAGCAGTACTATGAATATAAAAGGATAGTACAGTTCTATCATCTTGCAATAAGCATGAATAAATACATGAATATAAAATGCATTGATAAAAGCGAGTGCGTACTCCTACGATGCCTATCTAGATGTACCTAAGTGTATCTAGCATGTGAGTAGGTGTGCAGCCAAGATTCCCTCTAGGATTTGGTCGAACCCCATTAACTGAAGTGAGAATGTAGGGGCCTCTCCTGGTCTCGAGCTGGACACCCCGCAAGGAATGTTCAGACCACTGTCAGCTGGAGCGTCTGCATGCAGGAGCCTCAGCGTCTCTGGTCAGTGTGTCTGCCTGGAAGTCTCAGTTCCCTCTCTCTACTGATAGCAAGAGGTGCTGTATTTATACAGAAAGGTATATAGAGTCCCTTTGTCCCTTGTTCTTGTGTTAGCCATTGTTGGGTATGAGGATGACGTATGGGATGAATCTTGTGCATAGATATTAGGAAGGTGGTGTATAGCCCCTGCCTGGTTTCCAAGTAGCCTCATGAATATTTTATTCATGCAGTGTTAGTCTAAAGATGAAGTCACAGAACACTATTGTTCAGGAAAAACCCTCCTTCTGTACCCAGGCCTAGAACTAGGTAAAAGGTACCGTCCATAAAAGGCGTTCAATCCTTAAAAGACTCGTTAGTGTGTAATGTAGGGGAGGTGATGTAGGTGAAAGGGTATGATGTTACCCAGGCCAATATTAGGGTACCTATATGAAACATAACACCCACTCATCTTCCAAACAGTCAACAATGATAAAAATGCTAGTGGACTATTCTCTTTACTAGATAGTAGTGCATAGAACATTTTTCAATGAGCTTCGTTAAAATCCTGTTTTAAAATCAATTTAAAAACAGTTTAAAAAGGTAAAAATTAAAATTCCTGCTTTGAAAATTAGTTGTTTTGGAATTGTCACTTAAGCCACAGTCCTAATTGAGTTCTTTTATATAAGTTGAATGTCCACAAGCGTCGAAAGGCCATGCTTTTCCAGCGTGAAAGTGTCAATTTTTAGGGAGTGTTCCAAATTTAGTTAATTTTAGAAAAGTAAAATCCGAATTCTTTCCCAGCACACAATGAGCCAATTACAGATTGTGGGGTTGATTCCGATCTGGGCCGGAAGCGCACCTAACACTATTCGTCCGGAAAAAAACCAAGCCGAACGCGTGTTCCCCGACCGATTCGAACACCCTTCCGAACGAGCAAGTACGATGCGCATAACTGTCCAAATACCGAGCGAGCCGTATGTACCCATTCCAGCTCCTGTACCCCGCCCGAGCCAGTTCCGTAAACGCCGAATCGAGTCGCACGGAAGCAAATATACAGCACCTTCCGGCCGGACTAGTACGATGCGCCTTCCGTACGCGCCGAACCCGTCGCTACGTACGGCACGTCAGAGCATCCGGAAGAGCCGCACATAAGCTCCGATTCGCGCCACAAGACTATCCACGGCTACGAGACGAACAAGCCAGCGACTAGTACGAGTCGAAGCCACGAGAAACACGAACGAGACGAACCAACCATGAATCCCATCACGCAGGTCCTACCAATACTCTACATCTATTACCGGAACCGGCACGGACGCGTACGGCGCAGACGGTAAGTCAAACACCCACAACACAAACAAACGACACGTACCCGACATATGTCACACACACATAGGGATGCAGAAATGACGTACACTAGCAACAGCAGAACCATAGGGGTGGGATGGCTATCACCAATGCCATACACACCCATAGGGGCCTGGATGCCTACCACTAACACCACCCCTACTCAGGGGGGGCTGGATGCCCACCACTACTACCACCCCTAATCAGGGGGGCCTGGATGCCTACCACTACCACCACCCCTACTCATGGGGGACTGGATGCCTACCACTACCACCACCCCTACTCAGGGGGGGCTGGATGCCTACCACTACCACCACCCCTACTCAGGGGGACCTGGATGCCTACCACTACCACCATCCCCACCCATAGGGGCCTGGATGCCTACCACTACCACCACCCCTACTCAGGGGGGCTGGATGCCTACCACCAACACCCCCCTACCCATGGGGGGCTGGATGCCTACCACTACCACCATCCCCACCCATAGGCGCCTGGATGCCTACCACTACCACCACCCCTACTCAAGGGGGCTGGATGCCTACCACTACCACCACCCCTACTCATGGGGGCTGGATGCCTACCAGTACCACCACCCCTACTCATGGGGGGCTGGATGCCTACCACTACCACCACCCCTACTCATGGGGGGCTGGATGCCTACCACCACCCCTACTCAGGGGGGGCTGGATGCCTACCACTACCACCGCCCCTACTCATAGGATGGGTAATGCATGACACAACCAGCATACTCCAACATAAGGAATGTCAGAAAAACACATCCCCCCAACATCATGACAAGCGTGCGTAGTCTGTGTCAAATGCCTACAAACCTGAACATGACATTGAACATACAAAGTGACCCCCTATCACATGTGTCACACATAAATGTGTGTGGCATCCACAATGCAAGCAGACCATGACCACTGTGGCAATGGGGTCCAAACCCCCATCATCACAGTGACCAAAAGGTAAGTGTGGGGTCCATAGCTAAAGCACATTTTGAACATTGTGGCAATGGGGTTCAAACCCCCATCATCACAGTGACCAAAAGGTAAGTGTGGGGTCCATAGCTGAAGCACATTTTGAACATTGTGGCAATGGGGTCCAAACCCCCATCATCACAGTGACCAAAATGTAAGTGTTGTCATGGAAAAAGCTGCAAATGCCAAACAGCATGGATGATTCCTGGTCACAGAACAACAAACACATCATTGGCAAAGTAGTGCTTGTGTCCCATAGCAACATAGATTGGGTGAGGCAAACAGTGCAGTGCGAATAAGACATACCTTTGGCCATGTGCAGACAAACATCACCCATGGTGGCTGACATTGTCAACATACATCAATTACACAATGACAGAAGTGACCATCATAATGCAGACCCACATATCTGCACCAATGGACACACAAATGTAGGTATCCTGTGGAGACTGTAGATGTGAGGTGAACAAATACCATACCATGGCAGCAATGGGACATACAAACCATGATCATTGTGCTGACTGATGACCTAGGGGTCCCAGGGACAGCAGGGGAAACACACCAAACAACATACAGCCAATGGCACACTAAAGATATGCCAATGCAGTGGTGCAGATGCACAAACAGGCAGCCTCACACTGCATATCAAACACAACAGGTGATGGGGGGGGTGCCAGTGTCCCCAGGCAACCACACAACACATGAGGAGGCATGAATCCCAATTACACAGATGTGTATACAGTGCCACACAAAAGTAACTCATGGATCGGATTCCCCTATGTGGGCAATCAGGCATTGTTAGATGAGAGGGAGCCCAAATTACACATGTCACACAAGCTTGTAGGAACAGCAACTAACACAGCAAGAGACAGACCCACCACAGCACTACCCCCAGGGACCCCACATTGTGGTGACACTGGCCTGCATGATAATCCCACTGTGATGACAAAGCTAGATGTCGTTCACACTGTGAACCACAGTCATGTGTCCTGAGCAACAAACTACCATCACACCTACACAAGCACTAATCAATCAGCACGGCCTGTCAGCCAAGGCCAATATGGAGGTAGGGGTCTAGCCGTGCAACAACTCACATTTGCACACACTCAACACCACTAACCCTGGGTGTAGTTCGCGTAGTAGCGCTACGCGCAGCTACGCGAAGTGCACTTCGCACTACGCGAGCTACGCGTAGCTACGCGAACTGCGTAGTGCACTGTGCAAAATGCTGTTCGAACTGATTGCGCAGTGCCGGATGCTTGTCCGCACTGTGCAATGAGTGCAAACCGCATCTTGCACAGTGCAAGCGGTCGTTTTCTGCCGCTCGAGTAGATTTCTACTCGAGCGGCAGCTCTCAACGCGGACTGGTAGTTTCTCATCGCGAGCGGTCGCGAGCATACGCGACCACTCGAAATGAGAAACCTGACCTCCCCGCGTTGAGAATCTCGCCGGAGGTTTATTTTCCACGCTCGCGATCGGCAACTTGATGTTGCTGATCGCGAACGAGGAAAAAGTCTCGCCGGGATGTCATTTTGCTTGCTCGCGGTCGCCAACTTGACGTTGAGGACCGCGAGCAAGCAAAAAATGACCACTGTGCTACGTGCAATTCGCGTAGTGCGAAGTAGCGCAAACTTCGCAAACTACGCGAGCGTAGCGTAGTACTTCGCCCAGGGTTAAACACCACACACCTTGATCTGCACCAATGTGCAGCAGTGTAGCTCACATGGACTGGTGACATTGCACATGCACCCATGACAATCCCAGGGGTGGTGGTGGGAACTAAGGTGCAGAAACCCATCACACATGGCCAGTCAACAAGACTCGTGAATGTCTGACACACTGCACAGTACGCCGTACATGGGCATGACGTCAAATCCACCCCAACCAATGGGATCCCGGCCACAGTCACACACCAATGAAGAAGCCAAGGTCACCCACAAAGAACACACATAGACAACTTCCAACATTGCAGCTCTGACCCTGAGGAGTGGCAGCAGTCACACACAACGTGTCACAATCACTGAAAGCTAACACAAACTGTAAATTACATGACTTGTGTAACCAACAAGTGCCAAGGGAATCCTGACTGTGTCTCATCTGCGTTTGCCCACAAACTCAGCCCTGACAGCAAACACACCTATGGATGACACCCTGATGACCAGTAATGTGCCATGCACCCACATCCCAGAGAACCCAGGGCGAAGATTTTGGGGGAACATAGGTCAACTCAGCAAGCATCACAAACAGGAACATCACTAGGGATCCCAGCCTGTGTAGCAAAATGGAAGTGAACACACACAGACATGCTCACACAACACACACCTTGGGCTCAGGCAATGTCACGGAATTACACACTGCCATGAGGGGACTCCACTCCTGTGTAAGGAAAGCTGTGCTATACGTTGTCTCTGCAGGGCTCCATCATGTCAGCAGAACACTTGGTCACTCAGTCAACAATTAGCACAAAAGGAAGGCTCCTGTCATATCAGCCTGGTCATGGGAGAGTCACCGAAATCATCTGCACAGATCCAACACACATGTATAGCAAGTTGCACTGATAACACAGATGAGTCCTTTCCCATTGATGCCCAAACTTGCATGTCCAGTGGAGATGGTCACACGGTCAGGGAAATAGACAAATTGAACAGTGGCAAGCACAACAGATGTGCAGGGGTGTAAGCCACAGATGTGATATTGCAAATAAAGTAGGAAATCCCATTGCCAAATCTTGAAAACATGACACCCTCATATTGCTGCAAAGGATGACATGGATACACACCAGGATAGGACACATTCCCCCTGGACCACATGGGGTCCTGCACAGTAACACTTCATTTTCCTGAGACCAAAAATCACCATCACTGCAGCAAGGGCATGGTTAGCATCATCAACATCATGTACATCTGAAGCAAAACCACTAGAGAACAGAAAGTAGCTTTATTCAGCATATGGGGGTTTGAAATTGAAAGTCCAGAAAAAACACAAAGGCCAATGGCCAGTCCATTAGGAAAGTCCGAACAGGGTGACAGTGGCAGATGTCACCCTTTGCTTGCCTGCACTGCTACGGACCAGGGACATTCCCCTCGGAGGGGCATACGGGGGGCAGGCCAGGCACCGCAGGGACAGGATCAGGGCTCACCAGAAGGAGGCAGGGAAGGGGTGGTGGGTGCTGGAGAGGCACTGACAACTGCAGTGGAGGTGTCTGACATGGTGTGTGCCTGCATGGGGATGGTGTATCTGTGGGTGGGGGAACCTGGGGCAGGGTGTGGTGGGGGAACCTTTGTAGTGGGGGCCAGAGGGATGGAGGAAGGAGACTGTGTGGTTGAGCTGCAGGGCGGTGGCGGGGTCTTGCTCTTCTGGGTCCGGGGGGACTTGCGGGTGGGGGCCTCAGTTTGTCTGTGCCTGTGGGAGGGTGTTCGGGGGTGAGGGGCACTCCCCTCTGTGTGCGTGGACTTCCTCTTCCCCCTGTATGCTGGATCAGCTGGATCGGAGGGGAAGAGGCCGAGGTCACAGAGGAAGAGCTGCTTTGTAGGTGGGGTTGCAGGTGAGGCAAGGGAAGGGGCCTTGGAGGGAGAGGTATCGGAGGACTGCGGAGTGACTGTGGATGCCTGTGTGTGTGTCTGTTCCCCATCCCCTGTGGGTGTGGTATCAGTCGCCTGATGATGCTTGCGTGCACGTTTTGTCTTTGTTTTTGGTGTTTCTGTGCTGCTCGTGTCTGTGTGTTTGGGTGATTGTGCAGGTGTGCATGTGCTTGGGACAGGTAGGGTGCCAGGAAGTGTGGATGGGGCAGAGGTAGGAGGGGTGAGGGACTGTTGGAGGAGGGACACTGCTGCCGTCAGGGAAGAGTCCATGGACTTATTGCTCCTCTGTAGGGCAGACATGCCCGATGAGATGCCCTCCATGAACGACACCAGCTGTGTCAACAGAGTGGTGTGTGCATGGAGGACACTCAGCATTGCTGTCTGCCCTACGTGGAGCTGGCGAAGTAAGTACACAGACTCTCACTCAGGGCAGAAGGGGACACAGGGGCAGGGGGTGCGGTGCCTGGCACGAAGGAGACACGCTCCCGAACACGGGAGCCTCCACCGACCTCTGGAATGGGAGCCGATGGGAGGGCGGTGGTGGTGGTGGTGGCGGGGACAGCAATACTAGCTGGGGTGTGGTGGCTGCTGATACCCACCTCCACAAGGGAGTCATCCTCCGAGCTGCTGTGATCCTCAGCTGAGGTGGATGGTGCTGAGGACTCCTCAGTGTGGCTCCCCTCACCCTCCGTGCCACTGGGTCCCTCCGCCCACTCATCGGCTGCTGACCCAGTCTGGCTCTGCAGCTCCTCCTGGTCCGTGGAGTTGTCCCCTCCTGTGGCCGTGGATGTATCTGCAAACAATTAGGGAAACAGACAAACACCAGTCACCTGCACTGACCGCACACACCACAGTAAGTACAGCACATTACAGAGCAAGCCCTGGCATCCTTAGTTGAACATTGCCAAAAGTGCTCACACAGATTAGGAGAAGCCAATTGTCAGTCTGATGGTCAACCATGGCACTCACATCTCTCCTGGCCTTGCACCCATCTGTCTGGTGCCTGTCGGATGATAATACCCCAGTGTGGACACATGCACCACCTACACAGTTGTTGGACATTGCAGAGAACACAGTGAAGTATGTGAACATGCACACATCACATCTCTTACCACTGAGTCAGTACAGGTGTCCGGATAAAGGGATGGCCAGAGTCTAATTTCAAATGCATGTGATGCATACCAGCACCAGACACCATGATGCACCCATGTCCTGATAGTCAATGCCACAATGGGGTGCATGTAGCACATGTCACTCCCCTGCAGGATCACTCTTAGGAAGTTTAATGCCATGGCACAGGCATGCCTGCAAGTCATACATCACTGTCTCCAGTTACATGGGCTGGGCAGCCAGCCAACAACAGTCTGCACTGTGTCACAATCCTAGGTCATGGGGAATGCAAGTTCTGTAGCTGACAAGTGCACATGTCCATCCCCCACAAACCACATCATCTGAACTCTTATTTGTCCACGTCATACCAATTGGACATATGGGAGACATGAAACACAACTCTCTGAACCTGAGCACCTCACAGTCTGCTGTGAATGAAAAACAGCTGCCTGAACTTCACAGTCGCATACACCAGTCTGCACAGTCAAGTGATCAAACACCTATATGTCACACAAGTATCGTCTCCTATGGTCCCATCTCAGATGGCATGCTGAGCCCTAACCGATAAACATCCCAGTAGACCTGACAACGAAGCCACAGCACAATGACACAGAGGCAGACACCTGAGGGAACATTTCACTGAGCACAACGTGTCAGCTGATACACAGGAGTGGGAGTACAGAGTGTATTG